>CAUDNR010000160.1:0-35362 GCA_958430865.1 Entrophospora sp. SA101 | reverse complement strand
TTTTTTAAAATCCAATGTGTGGAACACATAATATTTCAAAAATTTTAACTTTTGAGTATAGATGATCCGCACTGTATATCGAGAAGGTTTTTATTAAGGTTTATTATGAAACCATTCTTTGAACTTTATCCGTAAAACCAAGATTTTAATTAGTATCCACTAAATCGAGATTCACTGTGTAATAATAATAATAATAATCCTGAATTACAATGCAAGTGTGCAATCTGAGTTTCCTATTTTATAGGGTATTTATAGCTCAACACACAGCCTCCTCACTGACTTATGGTTGATTCTATTGTTTGACACACAGCCTACTCACTGACTTACAGTCAATTTCCTTTATTTATATATAATGACACAGCCTATTTGCTGACTTACGGTCAAAAATTAATAAAATATAATTTTTATCCTTTGGATAAAAGGGTCCCTAGGTTCTATATACCTCATAAAATTCTGGCATTTCCAATGATTATTACATGATTTCCAAACTGAATTTTGACTTTATTTATATAAATGACCTAAAACTGTTGAGGTCGATCGCAATGGTTTTTTTATTAAATGATTTTAAATGACTTTTTTTTATTTAACCTATTAGCAGACTTGATTATTTATACAAGGTTAAAAATATTTATTATAATTTTATAATTATTAGGATTAGGATCAGGATTAGTGGTAGCATAATAAATAAATAATGGTAAATAAGTTGAAATTCTATAATTATTGATGTATATATTGTCTATATATAATATATAAAATTTTCCTAAAAATCTATATAACTATAAAACACGATTGATCAATCTTCCCGATAATTATTTTTGATCATCATCCTGTAAATCATATTTACCATTTTGACACTTCATCACACACCATAATCCATAAATAAGCTCAGATTGTTTCCTTGACTCAATGGCAATCAAATTGACATGGCATTTTTCTTCAGATCGCAATTGAAACCCGACATTTCTCCAATCGTTGATAGTTAAGTTTTCTGGTGTACAACAAACTTTTTTAAGGAACATTTTAAATTTGGAATTCAACAAATTTCTTATGTCACTATAATCATAATCATCTTTTGATAACCCATATAATCGTTGCACGTAATACCAGATTGCTTGTCGTAATGGAGCCACATCCAAATCATTATTTTGTTGTGTATATGATTGGAATAGGCTATAATAGTCGTTAAGTTCTTTGGCTTCTTGGAATTCATCATCCAGCAAATCACCTAGACCTGGCAAAAAATTATTTACCATTAGTGCGCCATGATCTTTCCAACAATAGTCCTGTAATTTGAACACAGAATATTCGTCACTGTTTATATTGAAATCTTCATATGAAATCTCGACCGATGAATCAGCAAATCTTGAGAAATCTTCAACGTGCTGGTTTGAAAGTTGTGGAACTGATGGCAACGAAGGAAGAAATTGACTATCAGTGTTGTTTCTAAAGTCGTGGCCATGTACAGATAACGATGAGGATGATGGTTGTTGATCTGCAAAAAAGGACGAAGGAAATGGGTCATTTGGAGAATCGCTTGTAAAAGTTTCTTCATCGCAATTTTCAAATTTACAGAGTTTAGGTGTAGAAGATAATCGTGACTCATAATAATCGTTATTATTGTCATCCTTGTTGTTACTTTTATTCTCGCTGTCATTGGCATTATTATTTTTGTTTTTATTAACATTAGTGTCATTTGAAGAGGGAGAAGAAGAAGATATTTGCAAATCTTTTTTATTTTTTAATCTTTTAATTAATTGAGTTGTATGTTTTACCGAAGTATCATTGTTATTAGAGTCACCAATATTACTATTATTAATATCACCGTCATCAATATCTTTGATTGAATGAATAGAAGAATCATCGTCTATTGTGAGTTTAACACCTAAACCAGCACCTACGTCTGGATTAATTTCTTCAATATCACCCAAAAGTCCAATGGCTTTATAATCGCTATTGCCGCCATCAACGTTGTCAGCATTATTAAACGATACATCTTCATAATTGCCACCAATACTATCATATTCGGGTACTATTCCACAGCCCAACACATAACTACTCATACTGTGAAATGTAGATAATAACAAAATGACATGAACAATTTCCGTAATTGCCCAATTATCTTGACGATCCTTTGAACCTTTAATCAATCTGGCGATATCTAGTGGTTTTAAACGCCAAGGTTGATGTGCCAGGATTGTATTTAGAGCTGAAAGGTTTCTTATTTTCCTGGGAGCATTATCCAATGATTCTAACCATTTTGGGTCACCGCCTATTATTAAATATTCATTTCTTAATAATGAAACCAAATATTGACATTTATGCTGTGATGCTGCCTATTTATTATCATCATCATCATTATTATTCATTTTGTGAGAGAGAAGAGATAAATTAGCGAGTGTTTTAAAAATTAATAATAATGATTTTTCCTTTTATCAACTAAAAAATATACATATAGTCACCATAATTCCGATATAGAATTTCCACTCCTTTTGTAGAACAGTAGAATTTCTAATTATTTCGTTATAAGTTCTTTGAAACTTTTCCATGAAACTAGGAAAATAAGATAAAACTCTGTAGAAATGGCTTAGCCTGCCAATTTTCACGAAAGTGGTTACCAACAATTTCCTTGTTAAATCATCAGGTTGTTTAACAGCAATTGATGACGTGATTAGATGTGATGACAAGATGGAAGAATTATTCTCCGCTTCTTTATCACTGTCGTTATTAGTGCTCATGCTAGCAGTAGAAACAATTGGAGTGTTTGGTGGTGGATCGATTCTTGTTAGATAGCCGTCATCAAATGAGGAGGAAGCAGTTGATGAAGTAATTGATGAAGTGGGGGATTTTAAAAATGAGGGTGTGGATGTTGTTGCTGATGAGTAATATTCGGTTTGTGGCCATTCCAATGTTAGAATATCTTCAGACGGAATGTAAAATGATGGATTTGGATGGATTGGTAACGGAACAGGAACACCAATATTCTAATATATAAATTTAAATTTTTTTTTAAAAAAAAATTTAAAAATTTGAGAAAATAATTCCTTTCAAATTTTATATTTATTATTTTTTTTTAAATCAATCTTCATATTATATATATGTAAGAAGTTCTGGTTATTTTTTAAATTAAAAAAATTTAAGCAACTTTTAAAAAAAAATATACATATATATATGTATATATAAATTAGATATGAAAAATAGAAAATTTTAAATTAAAAAATAATCATAATTATATATTAAAAACTTACATTTTTATTTCAATTTTCCTACTTTTTCATGTAATGCATATATAAATGCATGCATACATATTTGTATGCGCCATTTCTTTAATTCAAAGTAATAATAAATTTAAAGAATCCTCACCTTTAATTTATCAAGAAGTTTTCTAAAAGAACGTCTAACATCTTGAAAAGGACAATCAATTGACATTCTTAAGATTGTTAGAATTGATAATCTTAGCATATCTTTTTGATCTTTTATAGAATTATCTTCATCTTCCTCCACTTGTTTTTCTCGTATTATATCATTATAATTTTTAAAATTACCTTCTGCAATTATGTTTGCATTTATTTTAACATTTTCTTCTTGTTGTACATTATGATTAGGAACATCTTCTTTTACGTTTGGTGAGGCATTGTAAGAAGATACTGAGGCAACAGAAGTTGAATCATCAGTGAATATTGGTGAAGGAATAGAAGTTTCTTCACTATTATTAAGATTATTATTTACATTTTCGTCTTCTTCTTCTTCTTCTTCTTCTTCTTCTTCTTCTTCTTCTTCTTCGTCATCACCGTCACCGCCACTATTATTGTTGTTGTTATTATTATTATTAAAAGAATCATCTGATACCGGAGATCTTTTAGGTAAATGTGGTGAAGTTATAGTGATATAATCACTATTATTCTTAGTGGTAATATCGCTTATTTGTTGAGGATAGCACTTTTTTGCACAGGTTTTTGCCCATCGATTAATTAGTCTAATCACTTCAGCACGTTCATTTAAATTATCATTTAACAATCCATCAAATAATGCTATATTATATCTAGAAAGTGACGCCATTTTTTCCGCTGCAATAATGAATAACCAATAAATACAAATAATTCAATGTGCGTTAACAATTTAATTAACGTTTCTGATTGAATGAATGAGTGAATGAGAGGATTGATTGATTGATTATTATATTAAGAGGAAAAGATAATAACGAAGAAGGGAAAGGAGGGAAGGAAGAAAAAAGAAAAGAGAGATAAAAATCAAAATAAATATTATATAATATTATTATATAATTATTTTAATTATTAATGATTTTTTTGATAAAAAATTTATTTTATTTATTTTATTTAGATTTAGATTAAAAAGATATTTTAAAATTTTTTTAAATAAAATTAATTTTAAAATTAAATCTTTTTACGAAAAGAATAAAAAATTTTTTGATTCCCAAAACAAAAAAGACAAAGTATTTATATTTTTAAAAATATTATTTGGTCATACAAAAGTAATATTTGGATAAGAAAATCCTGAAATCATGATTTTAAAGTAAATACTTTTTTTATATGTAATAGGTAGGAAAAGGGAGTTCAAAAAGTCACAAAGCTTGTTGTTGATAAAATTTATGATTTTAAAATAGATTTTGTTGTGTGTGTGATTGATTTAACAGTAAGCATCGTGGCGATTATCACATTAAACCCTTGAAACAATTATTTTTAGTCACATATATACATATCCGTTATTTGAAATAGAATGGCAATAGGGATTTTTTTATATTATACATTTTATATATTATTATTATGTAATAATATAAACAATAATAATAATTATTTTATGTAGAATAACAATACATCATTTCAGTAATCATCAATCCCATTTATTACAATAATAAATAATGATTTGTTGTGGGGAAGTTGGAAATATTTAACAGATATTAATATAAATTTAATGCGGCTTCGTTCGACATTTCTATTGACAATTGTATGAATACGTGATAGTGCTAATTACATCATATGGTTTAAAAAAGTTAATAAGTAACTAATTTTCGCTAGTATGTTACTACCTAGTAGTATATTTATGGACTAGTATATTATTAATATGTTATTATTGTCTATTAGTTAGTATATTAGTATACTAGTGAACTATTACGTAAAATTTTAGTATTACAAATAATAATTGTTCATACTGTTAATAGCTTCGGCAGTATTTAAATGTTTTAAACTCAAATTTAAAATATGTATATGTGTATGTATAAATAAATTTAAATTGATAAGTGAGTGATTGATTGATTGGACGACGACGACGATAACGACAACGACTACGATGATGACGACGACGACGATGGTGATGATGATGATGATGATGATGATGGTGGTGGTGGTGATGGTGGTGATGGTGGTGATGGTGATGGTGATGATGGTGGTGATGATGATGAGGTGTCGTGTGTGTATTTTTTTTTTTACTTTTTTGAATTCTTTAATTTGGTTCCACGTGTATCACAGCATTATTTTTATAATTAAAATTTTTCCCACATTTAAATAATAAAACTCTTCAATTTTCCCCGAAATTCATTTATGTGCATGGAACCTTTTCTGATTTAACAAATAAGAAACAAAATATCCCATGATTCACATCAAATTATTAAATCGTTTAATGTTTGTTATATATGATTCGAAATCAACCAATTAATCAATTAAAAGGAGTAAAAGCGAAGGAGGGAGGAGAGTATCCATCCAGAAAATTCTATGGAAATGATCGTTGTAAGACCTTTGTGTTACCTGATATGCATCAATGGTTTGTGAATAAAGCAAGTAAAGTGTAAAGAATGGCGGCAATAAATCGATTAAAATATACAGACTAAATCAAACTGAGCATTAAAAATGTAATCAAAAACCTTAATTAGTTAGCATAAATATTTAAAATTGATTGCACAATTTAATTTAAATTTGGATTTATTACGTCATTATCGCTTGGACTAGTAGACTTTTCAACTCGTAATAATAATATTGAGGAGAGGAGAGTCATTGATCGGATAAGTTGATGGTTGTTGGTTGTTGATTTGATTGATTAACGACGATGGACGACGATCAATTCTATCAACAGATATATTAAAAAAAAGTAGTATATTTCGCGTATACCTACCTTTATTGTTTTATTTACTATTATGAAAAAACAATTTTGTAAGCAAATATTTATTTACTATTATTTCGGTATAATATTTAAGAATCTTTTTCCGAATATATATTATTTAAAAAAAAAGGAAATCACACAAGCCATCCATCCCAGCACGGCCTATTTTCCGACTACAGACAGTTTAGCAATTAGATGTATTTCAAGGGATCTTTTAAAGTGTTACGTTACCCCAAAAAAATTTAATTTTAGGATTTACACAGAAACTTTATTAAAAAAGAATGTTTGCTTGGTCAGGGTACGTACACTCTTAACACTCACACACCACCACACTTGCTTGCGAGTGAGCGTGCATCTATTAATTATATTTATTATTATATGATTTTTATGTATGTGTATGTAATATAATGTGTGTTTTTGTGTGTTTTTATAGGTAAATTAATTTTAATTTTATCAATTAATTATGTGGTTTTTATGTGAAAGAGTGAGAGAACGAAAGAAAAGTGGGAAAAATATGAGTAGGAGGAATATTAATGCAGAAATAGGATTTACAAATCTAGTAAATCACGAAGAATGTACAACATCACTATAAAAATATTTGTGAAATAATAATCTGGAAACAAGTTTAAAAACAAGAAATCATATGTAAACTAATACTATGATTGATTTAAATTAATAATCATCGTAATCATCATCCAATCATTATAATATATATACATGGTATCCCAGTTCTGTTACCCGATCCATATTTAATTAGGAGCAGCAACAAAAATAAATAACATAATTCTCATTTACCATTTACTTAAATTGGCTTAAATCCCTCTTTACTATTATTATTTTATAGTTTTTTTTTTTTTAACAAAAAAAAACACGACAAAAAAGCATCTGCAATTGAATCTTTGCAATTTTAATTTTTTTACTAATAATAAAATAATAATAATAATAATTATAATTATAATAATAATAATAATAATAATAATAAATAATAACAACAACAACAACAACAAATTCAATAGAAGGAAGTTAGTTCATATAAAATCTTGGTAAACTTTAAAGCTTTTAAAGTTTAGTTTTAGGATGTAGATTAGAAATAAGAGACGATAAATATTTTCTTGTCGAATCTCATTAAAATAAGAAAAAGAATCGAGAATTGATTTTTTTAATTTTTAATTTTTTTATATATATGGAAAAACGTTCCATTCTACAAATCAGTAATTGAAAAAAAAAAAACTAAAAAAAGGAATTTTTAAACAAGACGTGAATTACCATTAAGCTGTTTATATGTTCTTAAATATTTGTATTTATGTAAGTTCTTACAAATTATGAGATTGAAATTTACAATTGACTGCGCAACACACTATTCAAATTCAAACATTTTCAAAACTGCAGCCGTGAGTCTTGTTAAATTCATTTTTTACATATGGAGCCAAGTGTTGTGTCCGGGTGCTTACCAAATTTGGTGATTATCAAATCTAATTCTATATATTGGCTGTACTATAAGCTAGTACAAAATTTGTGCAGAAAAAATACCAAGTGTCACGTTACACGCGCCAATTGCCCCACCGAAATATTGCTAAATAATCAACTAAATTGGTGTAAGCATAAATGGATGGATCATCGCAAGTTCTAGACACTGATTAGTTGAGAGGGACAGGGCATAGGACTATTCGTTGGGCGCTGGTGCCAACCAAATTTGGAATTATCTGCATATGATGCAAAGATCTGCACCATATATTTTTTTGACTTCTATTATTAAAAATTTTTTTGCATAAATTCATATCTGAAAGAATCATATCTGTTAAAACTTGGAATAACTAGGAAATAATCTTAAAACGATAGTTGATTTTATATGTATGGTGTAGATATAGTAGGTTTAGCAGATGGTGATCGTATCAATGGGAAAGAAAATAGATAATAAGGAATAAGCAAGCCTGTTTATGACAAAAATTTTCTTTTTGGAATTTAAAACATTGGCGTGGAAATGAAATCTGTAAATTCACGCACGTGAAAATTAAATTGGCCAATCAGAGGGAATTTCTATAATAAACTGTGTAAAAAGTCTTGACATTTTTATTATTATTACCTCTTACCTTCTGCAAATTGATAAAACTGTGATTGACGTTTAAAACTCAATATTAATAAAATCAAAACTTTACATTGCAACTTGCCCATCACTAGGTGAACGTAGATAGGAATTCCCACTCGTGCCCTAAATTTTTTCATTGCATCACATCCCGAGAGATCTACTTTTTTAAGAAACAGGACAACTAGATGATTTGAGCCTCAAAAATCGTTATTGACAATCTATGTATCTGTTGCATGTGAAACCAAAAGGAACCTTTCTTTAAAAGTTGGTCAATTGTTTTGCTCGATCATTAAATTGATCAATAAGAATGTAAAATGCATGTATGTGTTATCTTTGCCAGATAATAATAAAAATAATAATAATAATAATAATAATAATAATAATAATAATAATAATAATAATAATAATAATAATAATAATAATAATAAAATAATAATAATAACAATAACAAATAATAACAATGACTGCTGATAAAAGAATAAGTAGATAAAAATAGTGCAAGATGCGAATGAATCTTTACGAAAAATAAGCAAGTTATGCCATCCTCTAAGAGAATAATAATTGGTACTAGAAATGTTAGTTTAGTTGATTGATTGATTTTACCAAATTAAATTGGAATGGTGGGGTGTTTTACGCAATCACCACGGGCTGCCGCAATTATATTGTGTCAACTTGCATATTAACATGTTTTGTACAAATATCATACAATGTTTGTAAATTTTACGTAATTACTACTACTAATTACATAAGTTTACGCCAGAAAAAATTTTCCTGAATAAAGTCATAAAAATCTGAATGACATATAATTGCATATTATTAAATATCTGTTGTACATCCTATAAAACATCGAAAATACACGGGCCAATTACCTGTAAGGCTCCTTTGATCTAGATCACATTGATAAGAATTGAAGGCCTTCTAAAGGTCAACTGAATCAATTTTGTTTTGTTCAAAATAACTAAATATTAAATGTTAATTCGAACTTCAAAGTCGTTTAACAATTTTAGGATGTTGCATGAAAATGAAATTTTATTATTTTTTATATACAATGATAACTATATTATAAAAATCATACACACTCTCTCTTCCTCGATCGGAAGCATGTGAAGATCATAAATTTTATTTCAAGTTCGTTAAACCCGAATTACTAAACGAACTACTCGGGAGGACATGGTCGGCGAAAAAGTTTCTCTACTTATTACAAATCCGGCGGGATGCTCCGTCCATACTCAATTATATATTATTTCTTTTAAAAAAAAAAAGAAAATTCCTAATATTCATAGCATTATAATAATGCATTACAATTTTTTTTTTTTAATTTTCGCGATACAACTTACTGACTTGACATTTTCATTGTTTGAAATTAATCGGTTACGCAGCGTTTCAAAAAAAATTTCGTTTAAAAAACTATTTCCGTAAATTTTTTTTTCATCGCCAAGTATTTTATATTATAAAAATAATAATCTACTACAACAATGAAAATGGTTTTATTATTATATATCACATATTAACATTAATATATATGTAAAAACTATCTTGGTCCCGTCATTTTTATATTTATCGATCAATCTATTTGAGATTCCAGAACTAAGTATTAGCACATTTCTCATTTTTATTAATTGCGCAAAATTTTGTATAACAGTTTATGGCCTAGGTTCTTACGATCATGCACATTAATCTAGAATGGATATAAATTTCTCAGTTAACCACCCTCCGAAATGTAATTAAAAATTAAAAATATTACAACTTTGTGCAAATTTTTTTTGCTGATGCTTTAATACCATTAAACTAGGCAAAGTTTCTCTTAGTCACTTTTGCAGAATTTACTTGTATATTAGTCTTAATAAAATTGTAAAAATGCTTAAACTTCCAGAAACTACAGTTTATGATACCATTGAACGTTACGAAAATAATTGATGCTTAAAAAACGCATTGAAAAGTGACCGCCCAAAGGCATTAAATGTTAGTGAACAGAAAAGTTAAAATAAATTGCATCGAGAAACAATCGAAGCTCGGTAAGTCGGTCTCTCGATAAGTCAGTTTTCGCCTAACTTTATCAGCCTTTTCTTTCTATATTTTAAAATCACTTGATAAGCCAGCCAACTTGGATAAAATCGCGATAATCTCCTCTTCTAGGATATAGAGGGGTAAATTACCCTCGATAGGTCGGTATCACGTGATATTTGCATTAAGCGAGAGATCATCATTACTATTTTTAGTAACCAATAATATTTTAAAAAAATATCCGTTGTAAAAAAAAAAACTATCTTTGTGGATGTATCATAACAATATATTTATATTTTATTAACTTATTTATATGATTGTTTGCAATAAAATGATGATATAAAAAGCAAACAGCTTATTTGTTTCGGTATTGAGAGAAAAATTAAAGTTTTTTGACGCAAAAAATTCCAAGTCACTAAGTCGGTTCTCTCGATAAGTCAGCACACTATATCCAGCCATTTATGGCCGACTTATCGACTTTACCTAATCTAAGACCTAAAACTTTCTTCGCTCAGCTTCAGTTAACTCGGTATTTTTAATAATTAAATCAAATCAAAGTCGAAAGATTTTATCAGAGTTTGATTATTTTTAATAAAAAATTTTTCCACCAGTGATAAAGTTTTTATGTTATAACTTGGGCTATATAAAATGATGTTTTTTTTACAATGTAAAAATTTTGGGAAAATTAAAAAAATTCAAAAACAAATTTAATTGAAGTTCATTTTTTAATTAAAATATTAACATGAATACTAATAACATAAAATTTACATCCATATTCGTTAGAACCTATGCTACATAAAAATAATTTTTATTTTACGTAATTAATAACAAACGAGATTCGGATGCTTTATTTCAGGAAGCGTATATGTTGTTATGTACTGTATATGAAATTCTTTATTTTTTATATAAATCTTCAATTTTTCTAATCTCGTATATAAATATGCCAACACGCAAAAAAAGAAAAATAACCTTTACCATAGAAAAGCAGCCTCAGGGAAATGTCACACGACTAATTGGCAAATTTTTGCTATTATATTTTTAATTTTATAATTTACATGTTATTTGTATCATACGATTTATTTATTAAGGATATCGAGTTAATGATACAACGCATAAGGTAAATTGGCTAATATACAAAAATGATAATTATAAAAAAATTTATTGATATTTATACAGAAAGCGTTAACATTTTCAATAATGTGAGGAGAGGAGTTTATTAGATTTTCATTATAGAATGAAAATTTTATTATTAAAAAAGACAAAAGAGAAGTTCATATATAGTGTGATTTTGCTTATATAGATAGAGAGTTAACTGTATAACTGTATATGGAATATTAACACAAAAGGCTGTTTGTAGAAAGAGAAGATTATATTTAATTAATGTAATATTTGTTTGTACAACCATTCAATAATTTGATGATCTGCAGAAAGAAGATAATAAATATATTTATTACATTGCATTAAATCAAATTCTTTCCCAAATAACGACATTTAGTGACCAACCTTAATATTAAAAAGATAAATACACATACAAACGTGCTGAAAAAAGTAATTTATAAAGTAATAACAAAATCCGATTTTATTATTATATACAAATATTAATATTAAGATCAATCAATAAAATCATCGAATTCAGCAATTATATTTTTGTGTGACAAATAGGTATTAAATTAAATGAATAATAATGGGAAAAAATAAGACAAAAAAATATACTAAATATGGTTCAGTTAATTAATTAAATTTTATTGCAACATAAATAAGAATCTTTTTTTTTAATGTTGATGGTGATGATGAATGAAGTAAAGTTAGATGAGAATATGAAATCTGTGAATGGATTGTTATTAGTATTATTAGTCATTTGTATTAGTGTTATCAGTGTTATTAGTGTTATTAGTGTTATTAATTTTATTACTAGTATTATTAGTATTTAGTATTATTAGTATTATTAGTATTATTATTAGTATTATATTAAATATTTCCACCATTATCATCAACTATAATTATCATTATCGTCATCGTTGTCGTCGTCGTTATATCTGAGGTTATTTGTATCCGAATGTTTTAGATAATTAATTTACGATGATGAAAGCGGCGACACCGATGATCTAAAAGTATAATTACGTGTTAGTATTGTTTTGTTTCGAGATAAAAATAATACGATATAGTAATTGTAAATAAGTTTCTTTTGAATTGTGTGCGTGTATGCAAAAAAATGTTGTGTATATGAGAGATATTTTATGGAAAAAACGTTTATCATAAATGAAAGATTGTTTTATTAATAAAAAGTAAATAATGACGATGAAAAACAATAACAACTACTCATCGATTATTTTTTATATAAGAGAAAGGGCAATGTAATTATTAGAACCTTGCACTGGATTTTATTCTCCCTTTTTAAATTTTTATTTATTATATATATATATATATATTCCTATATTATATATTCCTTCTTTTATATATAAATATAAATATATATATATTATACACTCGTTCTTTTATTTCTTTTTACCTAATTACTTTCACTTTCTTTAATCAATTTTTTCCTTTCCTTTAAAAACATATCCAAGTGTGTATGTAAGAATATTTACTTATTATTCATACAAGTTAAATTTTTTTGGTGAAATTTTTACATTCCTTTAATTTTTCATCGCATTTATCATATTTTCCAAAAGTCCTTTTTTCTATAAAAAAAAAAAGACTTCCTTTAATAAACATTAAACACATCACCGTCATCATCCCTTTTTATTAATCTTGCCTTCTTCTATTTTTAATAATACCTTTGATCAGATAGAATATTTATTTTTTCTAAAATTCGAAATCATTTGGGAAATAAATAAATAGGTACACCGACCGACATTAATATAAATATAAATATTGATTTTCCGATTGTTGATTATTAAAATCAAAAAAATTCATTGATTAGATTTTACCTTTTTAGATTTAAAATTTTTGGATTTTTTAATAATTTTTTTTTTAAATAGAAGAAATGTCAATAATTAATAACACTAACTCACCAATAACACCCATTACAATAACTTCAACTACAACAACACCAACAACACCAACACTATTATCAACACCATCATCATATTCGTCACCATCACCGCCATCATTATCTAACATGATGATTTCTCCTCTTCCTCCCCCTTATATAAATAATTGTGATCAAGGGGGAGTATTTATTAATAATATTAATTATGAAATTGGGTTGGAGATGATTGGCGGAAATAATGGCGTTGTTGTTGGTAGCAATGATAATTTTATTAATAATATTAATAATAACATCAACGGCATTAATAATGATTTATCATCTAATCAGTTGGATCAACAACAGCAATCAAATACCCCAAACTATCTTACTTCTTATCGTCGAAGTTCATCTGCTAGCAACATTTATTTTTTGGCAAAAACAAATCAAAATCAATTATTAGGAATCAATTGTAATGATAATAGTAATGACAATAGTAGTAAGATTATTGTTCCAACTCAACATCATCAACAGCCATTAGAATCTAATGATAATAATAATGATATTAATAATATAATAAATCAAAGTCATCATCAGCTCCAACTTCAACAATTACAACCTAATTTTCATCATATTCCATATGCTCAATTGACCACTAGAAGTTCTACACCAAATCTTCATGGCTCTTCTTATTCTTCTACTATCATTGATCCAAATAAAATAATTAATAAACAACTTGATAAATCTGATAAAAAAAATCAAAGAAGCATGCCAAATATACAATTTCATGCCAAAGCTCATAAAAATATTAATATTAGTGATAATATCAATAATGTTGGTAGTAATAATAATATTAGCAATGTTGGTAATTCAATATTTCTGATGGACCATCTTCATAATAATTCCTTATCAACTCCTAATACACCAACATTACTGCATTCAGAACAAAATGATCATAATAATCATAATGGTAACAACTCTAATTTTCCACTATCTTCATCTTCATCATCATCATCATTATTAAAATCACCAAATCAAATACCTCGTAAAGGCCATTGGCGTAAAAGGTCATTATCAGCTCCTATTCCATTTTTAACCAATCAAGTTGAGCAAAGTGGTATTGTTGTTCCATCATTACATCACCATCACCATCACCATCACCATCATCAACAACAACGATATTGCCACCTTTATCATCATCCAATTAATTGTTTACCAATCTCCTCACCATTTACTATTAGAAAACCACATGTTTCATTACCACCAATCCAAATTCAACGAAACCCAAAGCATTCACAATCAACTCCATCAATGTCTTCTGAGGAATGTCGACGTAAATTAAATGAGGAATTGGAAAAAGTTGATTTCGATGATATCACTGTTAGCGAACTTAAAGAATTGTTAAGACAACGTGGTAAACCTGCCACTGGTAAAAAATCTATTCTTATGCAAAGGCTTCAAGAAGAAATTGAATTAGTTAAAGCAATGAAGAACTGTGCTGCTAGTAATAATAAGGATGGAAATGGTAACAATAATAATACTGGAAATAATAACATTGATAATAATAATACCATCAATACCACAAGTACTAATAGTGATGATGATGATGATGACCAGCAGCAACAACAGAGTCATCAGCAATTTGAACAACAATACCAGCCAATGATTACATCTCAAACATCTAAAAACTCTACTTTATTTGCTCCACCAACTTTAAATTCAACAGTCAATCCAAATGGTGATGATGTTCCTTTTCCTAATAATTGTATGACAGTAAATAATAATGCAACAGGTGATTGGCCTGATGTTAATTTTTCTTTATTGCAACAAAATATCAATGATCCTAACAACACAACTTCTCAATATGATTTTTTATTTCAAAAACATCCACCAACTTCTGCTACATCTGCTCCTGCTGTTAAACCAAAATTTGATTTTGTCTCTTTAACAAATAATCACAATGATATTGTGGTTAATGATAATATTGTTATTAAGGATGAAGAAATGAACAATTCAGATAATTCTGACAATGGTTATAATATTTATAATCAACAATCTTCAACTGCTCCTCCAATGTTTACAGAATTTGGTAATTTTGGCTTTACAAATCCTCATCCTCATCCTCATCATCATGGAGATTTATCTTTTCAACCTAACCCACAGAACAATCATCACTTCTTGAATTTATATAATGATAATAATAATAATCAACAACAACAACAAGAAAATCTAATGATTAAAATTGAAGGTATATATATAATTAAAATTAAAAAATTTTGTTTTTAATTTTCATTATTGGAAAAAATTGGTTTATTTTTTTTTGGATATATTTATTAATTGTTTTCATTTTTATTAATTAGAAAATAACTTGGGCATTTTAAATTATCCACCAACAACAACATCTGCTGCTACTTCTCACATTCTAACTCAACAATTAAATCAAAATCATATACCAATGCAAATTGAAGATGTTTGTATGTCATTTGGTGAGGTGGGTAATTAAGAATTGAATCAATCAATTTGTGAAGAATTTTAATAAAAAAAAAATACAATATATAAAACTTTATTATTGTTGGTATTATCAGTAATAGTAGGATTTTCAATGCTATTCTCAGTAGTATTTTTTAAATTATAAATGATTAGATTTAGATGAATTTTTTAGCAAAAGTAACTTCAAATTATTTCATGGCAATGAAACAAAATTGTTTTAATTTTAAAAATATAAAAATTGAAATAATATACATTAGTAGATATATAGATATATAGATTTTGAGTTCTTTACTGAATGACATTTTACCTATAGAAGGCAGTAATGGGTGACTTCATCTTTCCTTAATGTTCTTAATGGCCTATGATCATAGGTCATTTGGTTGGTCATAAATTTTACAACAAATAAAATTCACAATGAAATTTTTATTTAAAAATATTAGATATTGTTATATATTAAAAAAAGTTTATCTGCAGAAAATTGAGGAAAACTTTATCATAATTACCAGTTATATAGGAAAAATCATAATTGTGATTTCTTTGTTTTATTAGGAATGATTCAAATAATTCAAAATTCAAGAGCTGCTTGAATTTGCTGTATATGCAAAATATAGATCTAACCATAACATCTGGATACTTTACTACCAACAAAGCAACAACCACCTTTACTAATTGCAAAAGTTTTAAGTCAACTTATGCTGATGAAAAAGTACAAGAAGTTTGTATATACCTGAAGACTCAAAAAACAATGAGTATAGACATTTTGTACTATACACTTTTGTATTTCTGTACTGTACAATCTAAAAATGAACAATTTTGAAAAAGTTGTACAGTACACAATACCTGTGCCCTGCTAGGACCCCAGATTATTATAATTGAGGTAACATCTGATTTTGATGAAGTTTTTTGCTGAAGTTATATGAAAATTTTGGTAAAGACTTTTAAGAGGTGGTGTGACTATTTTGAGTATAGCAGGAAATTTTTATTATAAGTCATGCAAGAGTTAAATTGTAATTGTTTGACATAAAAAGTTTATGCCCTTTTCCATTTTAAGTAAGTTCTCTAAAGACCCTCCCTGCTCATTATATACTAAATCATTGACAACAGGATCAGTCATGTTACCAGTCAATTGGGTCAATTGGTGTAACATTTTAACCATATTTAGCATGGCAATGGACTATTTTCCAAACAAATCATAATAATAATATAAAGGGTGTTCAAAGTTGTTCCACTCCTGTTTTCTGTTCCTTGTTACATGCCCAAACCTAATTTTTATTGGCTGATCAGAAAGAACAGAGAAACAACAAATTTGTTCAAATTTAAAATATATCTTTAAAAAAATGCATAAATTTTATTATGTAGATCATACATGTCAGCCAAAATTGTTTTTGCCAAATAGTTTGGTCACATTCTGCTTTTCATATTCTTTATATTGTGAGATTGTAAACCGTGGACCAACCAATTGCCCGTTAATATAGACCAATTAGAACGAACTTAATATGGTCGTCATGTGATATGCTAAATATTACATCACGATTAACGATCATCTTTCTATATTTATTGTAATGGTTGCGCCACATATTGCGTCACATTATACATGTAGATCATTACATCATTTCTATATATATATACTTAACTTATTTTTATGACATAATTATTTACTTCAAATTATTAATCAAATTATTTGTATTATTCATCAACCAAAATAATTAGTAGCATTAGTAATTAGCAATTAGTAAGCTAGTAATATAGAAAATAGGATTAAAAAGCATATTTTATTGGATAAAATAGAGTAGAACTCATGTTATTTGTAATACCTCAAGAGGTATAAAAAGGCATGGTTTTAGACCAAGCGAGAATCATTATGTTGATAACATTCATAATAATTGAAAAAAAATTTTCTTCTCCCCCCTGGTTGTTAATAATTAAATAAACATATTTTATCTTATTACAAATTTTGCATAGTTAACAGGAAAAGCCATTGTGAATTGTTCCATGATCCTCTCTGATGGTTAGTGGTCTGCCTACTAATCATTAGTTAGAACCCCCCCATTTGATTGTTCTATGTTGCTTGTAGGGATGCCTCAAGTGGTATAGTAGTAAATATTTCTTTTATATATTCTTTTTATTTTATCTTAGGCTGTGTGCCAACAGTGTTTAGCATTAGCACTGTTAGTATTAGGAATTGTGCAAAGGATAAGTTAGGCTGTGTGCTGGCAATACTAGAGGAAAGTATTGTTAGTATAGGGATTAGGAACCTTTGAGCTATAAGCTAAAGGAGATTGCATACATATTGGATGTTTTATATTTATTTCATCTTATATACTTATTGGACACGCCATGAGCTGTATTTAGAATTGCATGCTTGCAATATTAATTATCATAAAAAAACTAACCAGAGTTTTGGCTATTGAATAAAGGGATTCAAATAATTTTGGATACAATTTTTGGCCACTATTAAAATTAATTTCAGCTACTATGAAAAGCTATTTGGCATTTTGAATTTGGCAATGATCATTCACTATTGCTTAAATGGTTAATTGGCTATTGATATGATAGCTGATAAAATTTTTCTGATATATAAAATTTTCTCTAAGCATATCACTTCCTAATGTGAAAATGATCTCTTCTTTCCTTAGATTATTACGACCTAATTATGACATTATGGCATGTCAAAAGTCATAATAGATAGTTTGGGCTGTATGCATAATCTCTGGAACTACCCAAAACTGAGTTAATTTCTCCCATCATCATTAAGTCCTGGAAAATAATTTGCAGTGAGTTAGAATAACTTTCTTTATTTTTTCTAAATAAAATTTATTTTCTATATTTACAAGTTATATTAAGGATTGTATTAATAATATTCAAATAAGTTGATTTCTTGTAGTGGGAGGGAAATTAGATCACAGACAACAAGGACAAGTTGTAAGTTGAACTATTCAGAATTTGACCACAATTTTTCTGTCATCATTAAACACCAGGAAATAATTTACAAGAGAGTTGAAATAATTTTCTTTATTGTTTCTAAATAATTTTGTTTTCTATTATTTATAATTTATTAAAGATACTTCAAATAAATTGATTTCTTGTGGTGAACAGGAAATTAGATCACAGCAAAAGCAAGTTGTTAATATTGAGCTATTTAAACTTGACCATGTAATTTCTCCTCTCATCATTAAGTCTTGGGAAATAATTTACAGGAGAATTAATATAATTTTCTTTATTGTTTTTAAATAAGTTTGCTTTCTATTATTTGTATTAATAACAACATACTTCAATGGAATATTTGATATCAGTTGATCAACAAATCTAATTAATATCAATAAGGTCAAATTGATAAATATATAAGAAATGATAATAAAAATAAAATGAATTTATCAACAAGTCAGCCAATTGTATTACTTACACATGTTCTATCCTCTACTGAACAAGATAAACTAGGGAAAAAAATGGCAAATATTCATTTGAGTAGTATAGTAAGTATAAGTGTAAAGATAAAGAGCTTTGTTAATTGTATTGGTGTACAATGGTGATATTAAACAATTTTGAACCTGAAATTCTTGGTATCCCTTAAACAGTTAATCAGCTATTGATAGCTGATAGAATTTTTCTAATATATAAAGTTTTCTCTAAGCATATCACTTCATAAGATAACATCTACAAACATGCTTACGGCTTATAGATTACATCTTTCTCTTCATCACAAAATAGTTCCATCAGACATTGATTGATTAAATATAAACCATAGCTGCTTTCTAAAATGTTCTCTCTCTGCATAACAAAATGTTCAAGATATACTAATTTGTGGCTGCAGGTAGCATAAATATGCATGCTCACACACACTAGTATGTTGAAGCTTCTTTTTCTTATTTCTTTCCCTCATAATATTACTAACCCTTTCCTTTTCTTTTAGATTCAGAAATCATCATCTGCTTTATCTTTTGGTGATTTAGACTCTTTGTCTTGCAAGTTCTCTTCCTTGAATAGTTTTTTTTTTTTGATGATGTAATCTTGTGACATTTATTAATTTAAAATTGATAAAAAAATTTTAATATTTACAATGAATAATTCCCCCATTTTACCAAAAAATTATAATTGTTTGGCACCGTGATTAGTGATACATTGTATTCCAGTTTATCTATAAGATTGGTTTTTTTCTTAGTTTTGACTTTGATATTCTTAACTTCAAGCTCAGCATACTTCTTTCTAAATTTGCTAACCTTGACTGTAAACTTGGTATTTATAGTGATCACAATCATCATATTCATGAATATTCATTAAGGGGTTACAGTTATCAAAATCAAGTGATTGACACATAATTTTAAGGGATTTTTGGATTTTTGATAAGTGTAACCCCCTTAATGAATATATATGATGATTGTGATCACTAGGTATTTAATTCTCTTAATGAAATAATTGTAGATTGTGTATCTGCCATTGTTGTATATAAGTGCAGATATATTCAATTCTTTATCATAAATATATAATTTACATGATAAAAATCCCTGAACTATGTAACATCAATATCAATATATCACTGATAACAGCAAAATATATGTGTAAAATAAACATCATTGTTTATGATAAATCGGCCACCAAGGCCAGCTTATTGATGCAGTAAAAATAAAAAATAAAATACATGATAAAAACATTGCAGATCATGCAATTTAATAATGATTATTACAATTATGGAATACTTTATTGATTTTTCCTATACCCAAATCAGATGCTTATGATCACCAAATAATAAATTTTTACAAGATATTTTATATTTCTCATTCAATGACCACATTAGAATGGTACTACAAAATATAAATCCAATGTATACACAAATTCTATCAAGCTGGTAAATAAAAACTTTAATTTCATATTTAATCAGAAGTCAATGGGCAAGGGTATCCAGAATACCTTGATGAAGATGGCGAAGGTGGATCATTATCATTACTATCATCATGATCATTAGGTGTAAGAGAATAAGGATTTATTGTTTGAGCTCTTTTTCCGGTTGGATTTAATGGTGAACCCTTGTTTACATCACTGATGTAGTCTTTCAATATTGATAATTGTGAATGCAATGCTGTATTTTGCCAATGCGATTTCTTAAATTCTTCAAGTAACCAAAAGGAATTATCTAAGCCTCTCTGTAAAAAATAATTAGAATAAGACTTTTTAATATAAGGAATGCATTCAAATTTTACTTACCCCAAATTCCATAAAATTCTTAATGCATGCACTAATTCATAATTATACATGTAACCCAAAGTATTTTGACACTGTCATAAAGGGGGTTACACATGTCATAAACTTATGCTTTTAATAGTGAGTGCTGTAATTAATTTCTACTTTCTACCATCAAAATCACCAAACCAATTTGGGCTGCATGTATATTAATAATGCTCATCCCAATTAATTGGCAAACAAAATGTACCAATTAAAAACATTCTGTAAACTTTTGAAACTGGCAGATCCATTCTCCACACCTGCACCCCTTGACCTGTATGCATAAAAAAAAATAAATTATTTACCATATAAAATTAAAATACTGAGTTTATTTATCAACTTACCATGTATGTGAAAGAACTACATAAGTAAATTTCTCAAAATTTTATGATCTCCACAATTGCATTTTTTCACAATATCATTGAGAATATCATGACACCCCCAATAACCTTTAACATGGTCTTTTATATATCTAGGCATATCTGAAGTTAAGTAACCACTTGATAACTCAACCATTCCAATTTCAAGTCCTTTATTTCCTGGAGTATGAAATAAACCATCCACCTTCATACCTAAAGGTTTGTCATCTTCAGGTTTTAAATTACACCTCAATAATCTTTGATTAGCATTTGCTTTTAGATGAATTTCACCACTACTTTATTTGTTTGAAAAAAAGGTTTTTAAAGCTTTCAAGAAAAATAAAATGTAAATCAAAATATAATTCTATATTAACATATGGAATATAAGTAACATGGTCAGTTGTATTCATGAGGTACTGTAATATTGGGTGAATCATTGATGATCCTAAAAGTGCCTCATTTTTATGTATATCATGAAAAGCAGATGCTGTATTAAATACATTACTTGCACTTCAAAATTGATCAAAATTAATCAATAAATAATAAATAAATGAAAAATATCAGAGATTAATTCTAATGAATTATTGTTAGGACACTTGCAACCACCAAAGAACATCCGTAATAAATTCCATTCCAGTATCAATGTCATTTTTGTATTTTGCTTCACAAATGATTTTCTTATATTCAGTTAAAGAGTCCTATCATTAACATTTGTTAATAAAATTTTATTAAAAAAAAATAACAATATCAGTTACACTTACAGTCTTTAAAAGTAAAATTAGTAATTCTTCTGTGTTAGAAGATAATTTAAAGCATGGGAATTCAACACTTGAATTCAAATAGATCCAATCTTCATCCTCTATCCATTCAAGATTACAAACATTGACACCAATATGTATTATTCCAAAATGTGATGGACTAAAGATATAACAAATAACAATTGTATATGTGAAATTGGAAGGTGAGATAAAAGAAAATATAAATCTGCAACTTACTGCAATTTGTGAAGATTCTTTTGTCCATAAATTATATTTCTTATTGATCTTCCTGAAGGTAAAAGCCAATTATCTTTCAGGCCATCTACATTTGGATATTTTTGTACAATAGACACACTACTGGGTTCTGCCTCATTGATATTTGTTTCTACATCATTTAGCAGATAAAAATCTGAAATCTCATTTTCTCCAATAATTATCTCATTGTTAAGCTCTAACTCTTCCAACTCCACCGATTTTATATTGTTGTTGCTACCTGAACTTCCATTTATTTCCAAATTTTCTTTATCAACATCACATTTTCTTTTTTAAGTTTTTGGTTGGATATATATATATAAGAAAATGAATAATATGGAATAACAAAAAAAATTAAAAAATTTTATTTTAACTAGAGTAATGATGAGTGGCAGGCAATAACCACCACCACCCTTAAAACACTTACCCTCTTTCAACTAATTCTTTTTCTGCCCTTCTTTTATTGGTATTTTTGAATCTGTTTGATGACATTTTTAATAAAATAAAATAAAAGAAGTTTGTGATTTGATCAATGTGTACACATTAATCATTTATCCTATTGGTTTTTTTTTTAGGAGGATAGATGCAAATTGATTTTTTTTTGGAAAAACAAAAAATAATACATTTTTTGACAGAGTCCAAGGTGACAAACATGATTGTTGTTGTCTGATTTGGTTTGGGTCTCCTAAAGAAACGTGTTAATAACTAACCAGTGATACTTTTTTTATTTGTATGATGTGTCTTTTATTTTAGCTTATAAATATTTTAATTGGAATCAAAACACGGAGCAAATCTTGCTGTGTAATTACAAGATTTCATTGATAATATTTTGCTTTGCATAATCGTAATAATAATACTAATATTATATTATTATAATTACAAGATGTCAAGGCAGCATTATCCCTTAAACGGTCAAAGTATTCTTTAGTAGTAGTAACACAAAATAATTTTTTGATCACGATCTTTAGGGATGTGACGGTTTATGTCTCGTCCGGCGACGAATAATATTTTTATAATTGATACGTGACGATTAATATACTAAATTACAGGTGACATTTATATTGCCAAAACAAGACAAATTAATTGTCACTTATAATTTAGTAATTAATCGTCACGGATCAATTATAAAAATATTATTCGTCGCCGGACGTGACATAAACCGTCCCCATCCCTACGTGTGACAAACTCGTATAATTTTGAGCTTTAATTTCATAGTGACATGATATATGTAGAGAAATGCTTTGGCTTCAAAACTACAATTTGTTTTTTTGGAAGAATTAAAGCCAATAATCAACAAATATTGCTATTTTTAAACTATTATTGGATACCAAAAATGGTCAAAGGAGTAATTCGTTGCAGCCGGATTTTTTTTTGTTAGTATTAATATGTGGTAAGGTAAAATTTTCGTCGATTAAAAATATTTCCACGTGATATTTCCCATTCGTATCACAAAGATTTTCTTAAATTTTATTGGCTAAAATTGTATACGTGATAAATTTTAAAAAACTTGAAATTCGCCCACTCTATTAGTTAATTTGGTACCCTCTGCTTTTAAAATATTTTTATTTTAATTCCTTTGGTTTGGTCAGACGGGGATTACAAAATTTGCATAAAGGTTCCATTTTGGCCACCCATAGTGTATATATATATCTGGATTCTTCATTTACTGCACTTTGTCATTGAAATTCAAATAGGCATGACTTACGTACTAAGCGAAAGGGGTTTTACGTAAAAATTTGCAATGGCTATCATAGTTTTTCATCTGAAATAAAATCATTGCTCCAACGCGTCACGATTTTGTGGTGTTTAAAAATGGTTTTGCAATTCTTCTTTGAAATAATCAAAAAACTGCACAAAGTGGACAAATCTCGTGTACCTCATGCCAAAATTGAATCATTTAAAACTTCGTTTGTAGGCAACCAATTGGAAATTGTCAACTTTTAAAACTCGTTTCTTTCATCCTTTTTTTATTGTGTTTTTAAATATTTCACCCTAAACAATACCTTTTGATTTTTCTAGTAAATTATTTACATATTTATTAACGTATTCAACCATCAAATTAAATTCATGGATCCAGTATGCTATTTGAATGAATATTTGTAAATTGCATATTTCATTCAAAAAAAGGATATTTCTAAAAAAAATTTTTTTATCATAATTTAATTTATTCCAAAACAAATAAATAGTTAATCATTATGTAAGGTTTAGCAAATCTGGGCTCTGAAATTGAAAAAAATCAAATTATATATTTGCAATACCCCCAAAAAATACAGAAATGCTTTCCTGATAAAGAAAACTGTGAAATGTTTCATTAGGTGATTTTGAGATATCAAGTATGGATTTAAAAACGAATCTCGCCATTTCTACATAAAAATATTTTTTTACGCGATAACACACGAGTCTAAATTTAGAATAATAGTAAAATATGAACTAAAAAAGAATAGAACTCAGCCAATAATAGAGCTATTTTTAAAAAAACCACATGCAAGGTTCCAAATATATAAATCATGTGATAATACGCCAATTTTCTCAGCTTTTGGTAATAGTAATAGAGATCGGAGGAATTGAAATTTCACCGAGAATTCTTAGCAGTATCTTTTTAAGTCATCCTAATAAACATTCTGTCTATTGTATCTTCTTATTAAATCAACTTTCAGAGAAAATGTCATTTTGAATTATTTACATATAAATTTAGATCTTTAAACTGCATGACAAAATTAGTCCATGCGAGAATGGATTAAAATCTTCTGGTTAGGAATTTTTTTTTAAAAAAAGAAATAGAATCGCGCAATAAAAGATTTTAGATTATCACACATGTAGAATTTTAAAATGTATTTTAAATTTTTCAAAATAATCATAAAATCGAATTTTATATATGTAATCTTCAGAATGAAAACTGACCACTTTTTGACAGGACAGTATGTGGAGGAATAATAATATATATTGGATTAGCGTATAAGTTGCGTGTACTCCGAAGAAATTTATGATGTTATTGAAGTTTGATACATAGTAACATTTTTTGGTTGTGGTATTGGTTCAATTAGTAATTACTTTTATGAAATGGATGGGTTAAATCCGATCCCTCAATAATTACAGCAATAGTTCATCCAGTTATACCAAATCTTTTCTCAACCTGTCAATTCAAATTATTAGCAAATGTTAATTGTAATTCTCATCAACTTGATTTAGATAACTTGTAATGCTTATTATCGAGAAACATTACATCAAAAATAATTATAAAATCAGTAATATCCTTCTTTAGTTAGTATCATTTAAGAATTCATCATGAAACTCACATCAAACTGTTTTTTGCTAATAATATTTTTATTTGGTCCAAATGAGTGGATGCATTTTACGTGAGGTGACAATATAAAGGACAAATATTCATCACTTTTTTTTTATTCCAAGATTAACAAAACCTCGAATGAAAGTGATGAATTCAATCCAAATAAAAAGTGCGAAATCAAGCTTTACTTTGATAATCCATATATTATTTTTAATTGTTTTAAGATAAAGATGTCGGTTCGTTAGTTGTTTTTTGGGAAGAAAAATTTTCATCGTCATTGATTTTTTCCATGGAAGAGTCCTACAGTACCTACATATTCTATAAATAATGCCACTTTCTCTCGTTCCCTGGATCATCTAATATTATCTTAGAAACTAACAATGATACTAAAATAATGATAATCTGTGCCTCCATAATAAGAAGTGCCAATTCCATTAGCATTTTTATCTTCGATCGATATAATAATAGTTGGTATTACTAACAAATGCTTAACCTTTATCAAGTGGGTTATGAACCGACTATTCAAGAGGGAGCTTTAGACAATAATTAATATTGAATCATCTTGTCGTCAATGACGATTAAATAAACACCAATTCAACGGCTAATTCGACCTGCACTAAACCAAAATTAGTTTTATACACGTATAGATCATCATTTTGTATTACAAAAAAAATTTTTTTTTAATCTCTAGAAAATGACAAACTATAATAAACAAAATATTATCTTTACTTATCGTCAATTATTAAGAGAGGTTAATAAACAGGTAAAAAAATAAATCAAACAGGTTAATCATTATTAATTAATAGTTATAATTGATTTATTGGTTCTTTTTTCCCTCTTCGAATAATAAATTTAAATAGTTTACACAATATAATAAAAGTCCATTATGGAGAAATGAACTTTTGAATTCATTCAAAATCATCAACAACAATAAAATCGAAGATGCTAATGATATATTATGCTACTTAAAAAGCAATCGTAGATATGATGTATGTAGAAATATTTATTTATTATCTTTGAATTCATTTAAAAAAAAAATTTTTTTTTTTTTGGCTATTGTTAAAAATTTTTTTTTTTTTTTTTTAGGAACTTTTAAAATCATTCAATCCTCTTCATGGTGCAACTGAAGAGCATAAAATTGAATTAGCGGCAAATCGTGTTGGTTTAGGTTTGCCTTTAATGTATAATGAAAATGATGCTATTGACGATAATAACAGCAACAACAAGGATGACGTCAATAAAGAGATTGATGAAATCGATACAAAAACCGATAAAGGTGGGATTTTTTAATAAATAAATAAATAAATAAATAAATTTACAAAATCCAAATCATTGTTTTAAAAAAAAAAAGGCTGATAATAATACATGCACATATACATGCACAATACCATTCAAATTTTTCTTTTGTTTCCATTACTATATAATGATAATGGAAACGTAAATTTTTTGGAATTGTTTGTTACACGTAAACAATGTGGAAATCTTTTTCGATTCATCATTATTTGTAGCACGTGCAGAATTTAAATGTATAAATTATGTATTTTTTATTTATTATTATTTACTTTTATTTTAGAAATCCAAAAAACTTTAAAATTTAAAAAATATGGTACAAATTACACGTACACGTACACAATCAGCATTATTAAATATTGATATTATATATATAATATTTTCATATTTTGAGTATCAAGATGATATGTTTAATGTATTGTTGGTTCATTCTTTTTGGACTTTGGTAAATTTTTTAAATTTTTATAAATATTTATATACTTTTTTTCTAAAAAAATTAATAACTTGTATCTAAAAGGTAATTATAGAAAAGTTATGGAAAAGCCCATCATGGAAATCACAATTCAACTTTGTAAAATTCACGAAAACTTTACGTAAAGCTAAAACTGCCTACCCATACGAGAAGATGATTCAAAGTTTCATATTTGATTATTCAGAAATTGTTATTTCACCAGAAGATTTGAGCTTGATTTCAAAAAGATGTAAAAATATCAAATACGTCAGATTTAAAACTTTATCAGCATCTTTTACAGCCGAAACAGTGGCTGCCTTTCTGGAAAATTGTTCAAGTCTAGTCTCGTTCACAATTACAGATAAACCACTCAAATCAAGGCTCGCTAATGCTTTGAAACCTATTAGGGATGGTCATTGTTCGAAACTCTCATATTTAGAATTAAGAAATTTTAAATGGAAGATTGATATTCTTAAAGATATCGGTAGAGCTTGCCCATTAATCAACACATTGGTCGTATCTAATGTTATAACGAATGTTATTGCAGCTGTCATAGTGGAGTTTTTTGTAAATTTGGAGAATTTCACTTGTAATTCGATCACTGGTGCGGGATTTAGAAATTTGTTTTCATCATGGTCATCATCTTCTTCCGCTTGTTGTCAAAAAAATACAAGGAAAAAATTAAAAAAAATATCATTGGAATTTCCTTACATTACTCTAGATGATCTTTATCTTAATTCCCTTCAATCTTTTAAAGAATTTCCACCATTGGAGTCATTAACTTTAAGATTTGGATCTTATTTTGGATTTCGACATTTTTTAAATTTATGGGTAAATAGTTCTCTCTCTCACATTCGCTTTAACATTAGTTAATTTATTAATTTATTGATTCACACATACATCCGCACACATATGCGCACACACACACGCACCACATTCATTAATTCAGGTACAGAATGAAATGTATTTACGTTATATAGAATTAGATTCTGCACCAGGATTTCCTGATGATTTATTTATAACAATGACAAAACATTGTAATCAATTAGAATCGGTAAAATTGAAATCATGCGTGACTCTAACAGACATTTCAATAATGACACTATCAAAATTTCATAACAATCTAAAAGAATTAAAAATCATCGATTGCAATCTATTGACAGACAAATCAATTTTGACCATTGCAAACTATTGTACAAATTTAAAGAGATTTGTACTATTGGGATGTTTAAATATTACCTATGACTCATTATCGAAAATTGTGAAAAATTGCAAGAATTTGTTTGAATTTAGTTTTACGAATAGGCCAAAAATGACACCAAATATTATAATGGATTTGATTATGAATAAAAGGTGTAATTTGGAGTATTTGGATATTAGATCTGATAATTTGGCTACAGCTGATGATGATTCTGCCGACATTAGACATCATCCTTCTTATAAATTTGATTTTTATTTATTAGAAAATCTGGCAAAAGAATGTTGTAATATTAAAAGTTTAAGTTTAAGATTTAACATAATAGGATTATCTCCTGATGTAAGTAAATTAATTTACTAATTTATTTATCGTGGATTTTTTTTCATCTTTTATTTTTAATGAAAATCAATTCCTAATCAATTTTATGCGCGTTTATTTTATTTTTATTTTTTTTATAGGAATTAATAGAATCGATGAGTAAGTTTAAAAATTTAGAATTATTAACATTAGGAAATAATGATTTTAAACGTGAACATATTATAAAATTAGAATCTCATAAAAGACTTAAAGAAGTTAGATTTGTTAATTATTATATTTTAGATTTAGATGCTAGAATCTATTTGGCATATAAAAGAAGTAAAGAAAAATCTATTGGTCCTCATTTCTCCTTTATCTTGTAATTAGATCATTATTAGTTATTTATATTATTATTATTATATTATTATTTGTTATTATTATAATTAAT
The DNA here is from genome assembly GCA_958430865.1 of Entrophospora sp. SA101. NCBI lineage: Eukaryota > Fungi > Glomeromycota > Glomeromycetes > Entrophosporales > Entrophosporaceae > Entrophospora > Entrophospora sp. SA101. The sequence continues at coordinate 6,147 of CAUDNR010000160.1, read as the reverse complement.
TTCTTTTTTTTTGTATATTAAGAATTTTAAAAATAAATCTGTATAATTATTTAATGTCGAGATGGGATTTCAAACGTACATTTTGAGAAATTGGGAAATATGTATCATTGAGCAGATTTCAAATTCACAAGGTTATTATTGTGAGGAGAAGGTTAATTTTAAACACACATAGAGAGGAAGGTGAGAGATCCCAAGTGGAGCGTTAGGATAGTAGTTATTACTTCCTGTGACCTTTAGTATGCCACATGCGAGTGACTAGTGCTGCAAACAGAATTTCAAGTTTAAAGAACCGTTTTATATTTGATGTTTTCCCTCGGAGATTAGTTAGTATATACTAATATACCCTGTAAAAAGTTCTCGAGGTGTATGTTATATGTAAATAAATACAGTAAATATCGATATGTGTATGAACGAGTTCGATTTCACTTCTACATATTAATCATCTATTAATGAATGGTTATTTCTATTTGAGTTTAATTTTATGTAAAGAGTATTAATTAACAATCGCGATTTCGAATTTTTCTTCCCGTATTCTTTGGTATGTAGAAAGAAAGTGGTTACTGTACTTTCTAGTACGGATATGAATTGCCCGTTGAACTTGGAATTGTTTTTTTTAGTACGACACGCATTTTCTATATATCCCGCCCGTATTTTTATGTACGTATTTCATTATAATGATAGTTAAATTCAACTATAATTCTATCTTGTTCACCGGTATCTTTATTATGATTTTATACCATTTCTCTTGTGTTTAATTTTTGATAAAAAATATCTTGGCCGAATTTTTTATGTTTAATGTTAATACACCAGAACATATAAATTAATTATTGTTCACAGGACAAAAATGTCTATTTGAATCGAAAATATAGAATATAGAAATATAGAATATAGAATATAAAAACTTAGAATGTATAAATGAAACGAGAAGCAAAGCTAACATCTAGGTAATATGTATGACTTAAATGAAAAGGTAAAGTCTTTATTACTAAAAATGATGCAATTCCTTTTTTGTCATATGAGCTATTATTTGATATCGGGTGGTGATTGTAAGAGTTAAGAGGGTAACGAATTTGTATTCATAAAGAAGAAAGATATTGATACGTGTATATTATCAATATAGGACATGCCGCAATAAAATCATACAGAATGAACATAATCCCACGAAATAATTTCAAGGTTTAAAGTGTTGAAAATTGCTCATTTTGATCATTCAATATCTTCCATATAAGAAGATAACTGAAGTAACCAATCCAAAAGTATAGATTAGATCGGTACTGAATTTTTCTTTTGTTTGCGTAGTGTTTTTTGTAGGATCTTTTATTTAATTAGCTATTCTTATATATATTCTTTATGTCCTGCTTTCTTGTTGATAAAAAAATTTTTTTTTCTAAAGGACACGAGATGCATTCGCAATTCTGGGATGTCTTCGTGCAGTAGTCCTAGTGATGTGTCGCGCATAGCTCGTAGCATCCATCGTAAACAAATATTTTTTCTATTACCTCATAATAACTTTCGGGAAATTTACATGAATAATATTTATTTAAATACATAAACGCATAAGAATCGTAATTTATTTCATCATGTTTGTATAATTGATGCGAGGAATAAAACATTGCATCCACATGGTCAATGAACACGTGGAATTAATTCATTGGACCCGAAGTTGGGTTTTGAAGAGATGACCAACTGAAGTTGGTGGAGTAAAAGAAATGTGTAAACTAACTAATCTAATAAAAAAAACTAATCTAATTAAAAAAAAAAAAAACCTAAATTGACTAAAAAGAAAAAAAGAAATAAAAGGAGAATAAAAGAGGAAGGGTAAACTAAACAACTATAATAAAAGTGAGTCGTAGAAGAAGGTTCAACAACAGTCAACTTAAGCCGACAGTCGGCCGATATTTGCAGCTAACACCAGCTTAGGGCACTAGCTTTGGAGTGTGTCGGTAGTTAATTTTTTGTTCTTGTCGTCGTTGTCGTAGTCGTAATCGTCGTTGTCGTCGCCGTCGTAGGTAGTTGTTGTAGTTGTTGTTCTCGTTAATAATAATAATAAAAATTGTTGTTGCATTTTGTGAAGAAAGAATAAATTTTTAGGAAAAAAACCAAGTTTACTATGAACGGCACATTACTAAATGGATCACCAAAGGAAAATTACCATTATTGAATTCCTTTCTATTTCTTCATTAATAGTGTTATTTATCCATTACTACCGTTTCTCAGATTAGCTTTTTATTTGATAAATTGCATCACCCCAATTAATAATCATATTGGGACCATGCAGAAATGAATCTTTAAAGAAAAAAAGCCACGTCATGTTCTCCTAACAAATAAAATAAGAAAATTTAGCAAGTTGGAAAAATAAACACAATGTTTTTGTTGAAATTTAATTTGAGCCTCCTTCGATGCACGATAAAAGCTTCATTACCTCGTTCGTATTATTTTGCTTCTTAGGCGTGAAACTTCTTTCGCCTTATTATCGCGTCGTCGTCCAAGTGGTAGTGGGAAGGTTTCGGTGGTCGAGTCTCTCAGCTTGTCCCGTCATGATTGGCTTCAGATTGTAAGTTTCTTTAAAGTCATTCATTTCTGAAAAATAAAATGACAAATAAATCCGACGTTTTAAACTTGGGTGTCGGATTTAAATAAAATCGTCCTTAAACCCTGTGTTTTAATCCCGTCTTTAACTCATAAAAAAGACAGTTTGTCGTTGCAGGGGAGACCATTTACGTGTTCTTTATAATATTAAAGAACCCGGATGCAATATCCATTCAATCCGTAAATCCGTTTTTTTTTTGATAGCAATCGGATCAACCCAATAAACCACCTGATATATTATTAAAATATATGTTATTAATAAATTAATGCTATTGCCTTGTAAACTGTATACCGAAGAACTATTGTAATATAAATTACCTCATTAAGAAAATGGCATTATCACCTTCGGACTATCAGTAATAGGGTCAATCCGATAGACTACCTGAAATATTATTAAAATATACGTTATTAATAAACTAATGCTACCACCTTATAAACCGCAAACTAAAGAATTACTATATAAATTACCTCATTAATAAAATGACACCATCACCTTCGGATTAATAACGAATTGAGTATGTAACTCAGGCCTCTTTCTTATCCTCTGAGTTATTTTGCATCGTGCTTAAGAAGGTTTGAGGTCAGCAATTAGTCTTTTTATCTCTACTCTATAGATTATATATATTAATGGACGCAAAGAAGTTTTGTAAATTGTGGAGAAATTTTAAAAAAAAATCTAAAATAATAAAAAGTCCGACATTTCTCCAGCGTTTTTTTGTAAAATAATAATATTAAAAGGAAAAAGGAGAAAGGAAAAAGGAAAAAGGAAAAAGAAAAAAGAAAAAAGAAAAAAGGTAAAAGGAAAAAGGTAAAAGATAAAAGGTAAAAGTAAATAAGTATAAAGTAAAAAAAAAAGGAAATTATTCGAGTATTTATTGATTCGATAATAATCAAATTATTCCATAAATGTATAGTCGCGTGGTCTAGAAACATTTTTGTGTTATTAATGTGTGTATGTGTGTATGTATGTTGGAAATTGGTCTTATTGGACTCTGGACCAATTCTAAGTGGCAGCCAATCATATTTCAGCATTTAAATTAACGAGAAAGATATGATTGAATATTTTTTACATTGGATTTTCTATTTGTATTAATGATATTTAAATAAAGCTATTATTTTTATCTTATTCTTTTTTAATAAATAAATACACTGAAATTCATACCAAATCTTTTTTATTTTTTTTATATTGGTTACTTCCTTGAGGCATTGAAAGAGTAATAAGTTGTGTGTGATTGTTTACATTCTTTACAGTGATAAAATTATTGCGAGAAATTTTTTATCTTTGTATGACAAAGTCCAAATAAAGTCTCTAGTCCCAGTCCAATTGGACTGGTCCAATGTACAAGCCACTTTTTTTACTGCGCTGATTGGACTGGCAATTTTGACAACACTGTGTGTGTATGTCTCTTCTCTCTAATTTTGATGTTTTATTTTTTATGTTCACGAGGAAATTTGTTATAAAAAAAAAATTCCACGTTTTTTTTAAATAAATTGGTTTTACGGCAAAGTCATTCCAAACGAATGAATACCTTTTATGGTAAAATTACATATTAATATTAAATTATTAACAGATTACGTACGCGTTAAAAAAAAATTTTTTTTTTATGATTCACTCCATCGCGTATTTTCCAATTCAATTGAATAATTATTATCATTATTATATAAATAAAATTTATTTATTTTTAATTACACAAAAACTAACCCTTATGCATTTTTGAACATTTGGCTGTGTGGCACAGCAATGGGTGTTTCTAGACCTTCGTGGACCATAACATATAAGACCGATGATAATGCTAAAATGAAAAAAAAAAAATAAATATTAATATTATTAATAATATATGTAGTGTGATCTTACTTAATCAGCATTAAACATTTCAGTTATAGGCTAGATTCGGAGATGATAAAAGTATGGTAGTACATTATCGATTACTGTTATATGTTCCAACTTGTGACAGGACGATCTGATAAATGGTTGCTTAGGTCCATAATAGACTTTGAGATATTATAGAAGAATACCATGCCATTACATATAATTGGGAAGGCTGATATGTGCACGTCCCTTCTTCAGTCTGGAAATTTAGGTATGACGAGTGTTTGGTTTGCATACTGAGCTTATCTTAGAAACCTTTCTGTCATTACGTCTTCATCTTTTATGCTGAGGGGAAAGCTGTTGATTTAAACCATTCGTGGGCCGAAGAAGAAGAAGATAAAACTCAAGTTGATGACAGAAGCGTTGTTCTGAAAGTGGAGTTTTTTAGCTTGAAAACACGGACAATTATGTGAAGAAATAGAAATTTCTGTTGATTTGAATAGACACCCACTTTTGAAGAGTATTGTAAATTCATTACAAAAGAAGTTTCTCATTACAGAATTGAAATGTGGAGTGGTCTGTAATGAAAAAGAAACCGATCAGTTGGCATTTCTATACCAAAAATTAGTGTCCGTTGGTTTTGAATAAAATAGGAATAATAACATCATACTATACTTTATTCTTTAAAGAATGATTAATTAATTGATAAGCTACATATACTTAATAAGGAAGGAAAGAAAACGCTTCACATATGATGTACAATTTTAAACTGAGTATGCGCAGGGAGTTTTCATATTTGTAAAAGTTCTTTTTTTGTTGCGCTGGCTAATTTCCACACCTTAACGCCACCATGCAAATTCAATTCTGTTGTTAATGATAAAAGATGCCAGAGAAACTAATTGTATTTACGCCTTTTCATGATTTTTGGAACCAATTGCAGCTGTACACAAATCAGAGATCAGAGATAAAATAGTTTGTATATTTCTTTTAGATTTTTTATTTTTAGTTGTCAATCATGAACGTTTTACGATCAAAGATAAAGGCTCCCAGGGCAAGTCCATCAATATTTAGCAACTTGAAATACCGCTGATGGATGAATACCTAAATTGTCACTGTGTAAAAAACATTCATTGTATAACTAAGGTGAAACACGGTTTCCAATTGAATATTTGCTTTGTCCACCATTGACGTTTTACGATCGAAGATAAAGACTATTAAGACAAGACTGCCAATCGTTGGTCATTTTGAATGGCTTAAAATACCAGAGCAAGATGAAAATTAAAAATTGATACAATCAGAATTTGTTAAATCAAAGCCAATGTTTTCAGAAAAAATATTTGGTTTAATAAATCTAATAAAATCAGCTTATAGAGATAAATTTTAATAGGTGGATAATAAAAATCTATTGGCTTATCGAAGCATTACCTGATCGAGTTCTGACTATAACATTTGTTGTGTGTTTCTGATTAAATATTTTTGCTTTGATCAGCTCTGACATTTTGTTTTTTTGGTTGTATGGGATGTTCTGAAATATAACGATTAGTTAGGGCACCTATATAATATGGTGATGTAAAGTCTGGAAACTTGAACTATAAAAGACTTTAGTTCGTGGTAAAATGTCTGGTACAAAACGATCCAAAGAGAGAGGTGAAAAACTTAAGCCATTACTAATACATAAGTATGAAATCCTCACACTATTAAGGGAATTGACAAAACCAAAACTTTTAGTATATTATTACTTGAATAAA
>CAUDNR010000159.1:19859-39221 GCA_958430865.1 Entrophospora sp. SA101 | reverse complement strand
AAATAAAAATTTCTTGTGTTCATATGTGCACAAATTTTTTTTTGCAGATCATAAGATCGACGAATTTCCAACACTGGGTGTCAGTGACATTCCGATTGAAACTTTCGAGTTATGATCCTAACTGGACTACTATTTTTCACAAAGGCATGCTTATTGGTTAAAATTGGTTTTTTTAGAATCTTGTCTAACTGGTGCTTTCTCGGTTTCAACATTTAGGTAATAGTGATACAGTCTGCACACCTGTGATTTGGATGTGTGGAGAGAAACTGGATGCTTACTTTTCAGGCAACTGGAGTGGTTATGTAGCAATTGACTGCTCAACTACTCCCCCACTTTCATTAAACAAATGGTACCATATAGCTTATACAATTTCTGATTCTGAAAAAAGATTAGATCTTTACATAGACGGTGAATTGGCCAGGTGCTATAGTCTTTATGATGTTAAAACGGAAAATATTCTGTTCAATGATGGACCACTATATATTGGAAAAGCTCACTCCTATGATGCGGTTAATGGAGCAATCAGGTGTGATTTGTCATACTAATGAAGTTGATCCAAATCACAAAAATATTAAATTATCATTCTATCAAATAGTAATTTTCGTTATCATAACTGGCGCTTATCTGTTAAAGAAGTGAAGAAAGATTTTAATGGCGATAATAAAATTGAAGAATTACTTGAAAATAACCAACAATGGTCAAGTGAAATAAGTACAATAAAGAATTTTTTGATAAACTTAAAAAACAAGAACCAAAAGTTCTTTGGATCGGTAAAGCTTAAATTGATTTTTATTATTATAGTTATAAAAATAGTATCTGGTGGAGATAATTTATTTGTTCATTCATTCATTCATTCATTATAGGATGTTCTGATTCTAGCGTTCCGCCTGAACTCATCACTAAATCAGGATTTGGCGAATTATTTGTGCATCGTAACATAGCAAATCAATTCAACCCCAATGATGCCAATTGCTTGTCAGTGTTAGAATATGCTGTCAATCATTTGAAGGTTTCTCATATTGTTATCTGTGGTAAATAATAATAACAAGTTTTGATTTAAAACATTCAATTCTTTTTAATGAAAATGATAATATCTTTTTATCCCTCTTTAGGTCATACAGGTTGTGGTGGAGCAAAAGCTGTTTTGAACCAAGCCTTGAACCTAATCTAGAAAAATGGTTGGAAGGAATACGTGAATTGAAAGCAATAAACTCTGATTTCTCTCACACCAATCCATATTTTGATACTTCTGCAGCTCAAGACAAATTGGTCAAAGCTAATGTTGTGAAGCAAGTGGAAAAAATTAGTGAAAATTATCTTGTTAAATCTGCTAAACAAAAAATACAAATTCATGGATTTGTTTTTGATTTAAAAGATGGTTCATTATTAAAGGTTACATAAACATTGACTCAAAATAAATATAGCAAAACACACACAAACAAATAATAATAATTGATTTTTGTTAATAAAGTTCACCAAATCATAACAATCATAAATCATTTTACAATGAGAACATTGCCAAATCCTATCAAATACAAAATGGCTGTAACAATAATAACTGACTATTGTTAACACTCGGTAGTTAACCAACATTAATTCCAACTTTTGCTTACTAATTAAAGCAAATAAAACATAACTTTTACTAAACGCTTCGCTTTAAACGAAAAATAAACTAAAATAAAAAAAGTGGTAAAGGTTTAGGATTTATTTAAAAAGATAATTTGAATGTTAATGTTTTTAAACGAGGTCCCGAAATTGTTCCATCATTTGTTGTTTATAATACAGTACAGGTTGATGATGAGATAAATAAATAAGATAATAGTAAACATCATCCTAAATTTATAAATTATAAATTTTATTTTCATAACGCCATTTCTGGTGAATTTTACCACCATAAGCATATTGTGGTAATATATATATAGTGCCCCCAAAAACCTCTGGTCAACTATCATAATTCATTTTATTTTTTGACTATTAGTGTTCGTTTCCAAATTATAGAAACTGGTTCAACTTTTGACTTTTGTTTTAGTTTTGACGTGTAACTTTTAATCTGCCTCTCCAAAATAGTTTTAAAAATAGGTTTGACAATTAATACTGTTGAGAAGGTATGAAGAAGCGTGGGCAGGTTTAAAAAAACAAATTTTATCTAAATTTTCAAAGTTGCCACCACCAACAGCAAGATTTACAAAACTGATCGGTCCCTTCTCTAAACTACCCACCATATTAGTATTTTGCCGTTGTGCTGGATATATCGTATCTGTTTACTTTAAAGAAAAATTTATTATCTGTTGAATCAAGTGAATTTATTGGTTTTTTCCAGAAAAGAGAAAAATCACTTATATAGAATTGTATGAATTTGTGTATATTTTTTAAGAGTATGAGGCCTTTCAATAGAAACGGACCATGTTGTGAAAAAAGCAACTTTGAGTTAATATCGCTGCTATATGTAACTCCTCATGTAGAACATTTTGGCTTGGAAACTATATCCGTTTTACTTGATAAAATTTTGGGATACCTTTCTAAAGTTTTAAAAACAATATTAAATTGCTTGAAATGCAGACCTTTTTTTTAATTCTCAAAATAACATGGTCCGTTTCTATTGAAAAGCCCCATAAGTGTACCTATTATTTATATAAGTTGTAATACACTTTATTATCTATCTAGTTTTAAATTATCTCATATAAATTGGTGATCAGATTGCTGAAAAACTAGCGATATTATATACCTCATAAAATTCTGGCATTTCCAATGATTATTACATGATTTCCAAACTGAATTTTGACTTTATTTATATAAATGACCTAAAACTGTTGAGGTCGATCGCAATGGTTTTTTTATTAAATGATTTTAAATGACTTTTTTTTATTTAACCTATTAGCAGACTTGATTATTTATACAAGGTTAAAAATATTTATTATAATTTTATAATTATTAGGATTAGGATCAGGATTAGTGGTAGCATAATAAATAAATAATGGTAAATAAGTTGAAATTCTATAATTATTGATGTATATATTGTCTATATATAATATATATTATTACATTTCTTGTTTAAATGTTCTCGTGAATTTTCCCAATCTCATTTTGTATTTGATCTATAAAAAAATAGAAATTAAAACATTATTAATTTTAACAATAATTAAGAAAAATCCCAAGTTTTTTTTAGTTACCTGCAAGATGATAATCTTCATGACCCACGGCCTCTTGTAATCTTTTTTCCAACTCTTCAAGACGAACTTTATCATCATCATTAACAACTTTATTATTCACTAAATTGATTGATAAATTAATAAAATCATTTTAAAAATCGTAAATCATCATTTTTAAAATTAAAATGTTTTTTTGTACAAACATGAATTTTCCAAATTATTTTGATTTTGATGATTGTTCATTAATTTATTTTCTTTCGATAAATCTCCTTTATCCTCCACGCCACCTTGTTTATCACTCAACAATACACCACCACCACACCTTAATTTAATATTTTCAATACGATATTCTATTCCTTTGATTTCATGTTTTAATAGTTCTTGTAATATTGTCAAATTTTTTTCTACTGATCTGAATATAATAAATAATTTATAAGAATTTTTGTCTTTATATTAGAAAATTGAAAATAATATGTGAAGTGTGTGATTATTTATATATTAGAGAAATACATACAAATCATATTTTGATCGAAGTTGTAGCAATATTTCTTGTAATTCCTCACGTAACTCAGATCCTATGATTTTCAAAGAACAAAAATTGTCAGTAGTTAAAAATCAAAATCATAAACATCAATATCATAATAATCATAATCACAATTATCTTCATTAATTAATTAATAAAACTGAAAATTTTACCAATTTTTTCCTCGATTTCAACCAACTCTAAATTGTAATGTTCCAAATTTTCTCTTGCTTTTCTCAAATTTTCTTGATCAATTCCTAAACTTGAACGTTTTAATTCTAAATATTTTTGACGTTCATCTTTAGTTGCCAGTAAGTCCTTAATTCGACTTGATAATCTTCCAGCAGACTTAAAATCCCTTCCTTAATATTAAAGTTATTAATAGATCAATTAATAAATTAATTAATTCGTTTGTTTGTTTTATTAAAAAAAATTTTTTTACCAGAAACTGCTAATTTTTTTTGTTCTTCTAAAGATGGTATTTGAGTGTTGATTGCTGTAATATCTTGTTGAATTGTTGAATATGTTTGTTGGTCTTGTATAACTTTAGATGTTAAACGTTTAACTTCGCTATCGATTTCTTCTAACTTCTTCCTAACACTTTACATTAATAATTAACGATATGTTATTATTATCATCATTATTGACAATAATGCATATCTACGTACTTTGATATTTCTTTTTCACAATCAAAATCTCTTTGAGCTCTATCTTTTAACATTTCAACTAATTTTTCAATTTCAATAAATTCTTCATTATAAATTTTATTATTAATCTTAATTTCAGCTATATGTTTCTCCAATAATTCCAATTCCAATCTGCGCGAGTCATATTGTTTATTATAATGCTCTAATCTTTGATGTAATTTATTTTCTTGTTCGTCTACTAGTCTCTATAAACAAAAAATTTTATTATGATAAAAACAGGTATTAATAAAAACAACAATAACAACAATAATTTTTCTAATTATTAATAATTGTAATTATTACCAAATTGTTTTCAATTTCAATTCCTCTTTTGTCTAATTCAAATTTTTCTCTTGCTAGTGATTCTCTGTCAGTGTTAAATTCTTGACTTAGGCTTTCTATTTTTTTATCAATTGCACCAATCTGTTGACTAAAGTCGTTTTCTTCAATTTTCAATTGTTCAATTTGTTTTAATAGATCCAAAATTTTCATCTTAATAATAACAATATTATGTGTATCAATATTGATAAATATAATAAATATATATATATATATATTAATAAAATAATTTACTTTAATTCCTTCTTGCTTATTCACTAATAAATCCCGTTCCAATTTCTCGTCTCTTGTTTTCTCATCAATTTTTTCATTTAATTCTGATTCTTCTTTACTCCATAAGTCTAAATCTAACACAATATTGCTATTTTGATGAATATTACTATTAGAATTTATTGCATTCTAATTTATTAAAAATCATTCGAAATCAAACCTTCTCTCTTTTTCAATTTCTTCTCTCAATTTATTAATATGACTATCTTCAACAGTATGTAAATTTTCCATGTCTGCTTTAAATTGCCTTAAATATTCATCTTCTTGATTCTAAATAATAAATATTATCATCACGAAAATTAATATCAGATTATAATACCAATTATTATTGTAATATATATTATTACTTTTTGTGTTGAAAGTTCCTTCTCTAATCTTCCATTCAACTCATTAATTTTTCTTAATAAATTAATTTGTTTTCCAAATAATTGATTCAATGTTTTATCAACATTGGACAATAAATTCTTTTTCTGCATCATGAATGATTGTAGTTCTTTTATTTTTTGTGTTAGTCGATCAGCAATTGCATAATCCTCTTTTGTTAAAGAGTTTGCTTGGTCTGTCTCTAATGATTTCATTTTTTGCCAATTCTAACAATTCATGAAAAAATCGGAAGAGGGTAAGTAAACGAATAAATAATTGTAAACTTGTGAATATATAAACTTTTTCTATTATTACTATCTAGATTTTTATTTACCTCTATTAAATTTCTATAAATTTCATTCCTATTATCATATAATTGTGATTGAGTTGTTGATAATTGATTTAGTTCTTTGTATAAATTTGATAATTCCATTTCTATTTGTTCTTTAAATGATCTTGGTGATGGATGCGATAATTGATTTGGTGTTGGTGGTGTTGGCGGTGGTGAACTTAGCATTGAAGAAAAAGTTGATTGAGAAATTTGTTGCAGTTTAGGAATCATTCCAATAAAATTAGAAAACTTTGATTGTGATGTTAATGTTGGGATTATATTATTATAATTATAATTATTACTATTACTATTACTATTACTATTACTATTACTATTACTATTACTATTGTTATTATTATTGTTGTAATTAGCATTGGAATTGTCTAAGTCAATGCCAAGTTCTTCCAATGAAACTTTATTATTTGCTTTAGGTAAAATTTGACGAGACTTTTTTGAATTCATGGAGTTTGTATGATTATTATGATTTTGTTGAGATTGATAAACAAAATTAAAATCTGAGTTTTTTTTTATTGTCATGCAATAAAAAAAGTATAATAAATATTAAATTTATATTGTGTGTGCGTGTATAATACAAAACTTGGAAAACCAATCAATCACAAACCTCCAGGTGTAATTTCATCAAAGTTATTCAGAGTTGAATTTCTTTCATTATGTGAATTATGGTTACGGTCACGATTATGATTATGATTAATGAAATCAAAATTTGTTTTTTCAGAATGATTTGGTGATGAAATTTCTCCTTTAGATTAATTAATTAAAAATTTTTTGTTTAAATTTAAAACATTAATTATTATCATTATCATTAAATATAATCACTATTATTACCATTATATGAAAATCTGAAAGCTGATGTCTTGTTGGGGTCTTCGACAATTTCACTTAATGATATATTATTGAATTTAGATGATGATGGTGATGATGGTGATGATGATGATGATGACGATGACGGTAATTCAAATGAATTGCCAGTGATAAATTGTAAATTGGAAATAGAACTTGCTGATTAGATCAAAGATTTTGACGAATACGGTGATGGTAAATAATATTGAGGACGAGAAAGGTGGGGATTATAAAAATGTTATAATTATGACACAGATATTATAATATAATTAATAAAGTTAGGACCAAATAAGTTAAAACTAACCCATTTGCTTGGTAATAGTGTCCCATTGAACACTTGAAGGATGATCTGGTAGAATGGGTGGGAGTGAAGGTGTTTGCTGATGTTTTGAAAAAGATTGTTGTTGTGTCGTTGTGGTTTTTGCAGTTTTTAGATTTAAATCTGCAAATAAGTCATTTTCCTCTTCTGCTTCTTGAGTAGCAGCAGCATTTTCATTGTTTACAGTTTCTTTAAAAGTTTCCATATATAAAAATCGATAAGATCTGCAAAAAATTTTTTTGGGCGGAATCATAAAAGTATTACATGTACCTAAAGGAGCTATAACGATGATGCTAGAGGGTAATCCATCCGGCGTCTTTTTTAAAGCTAATTCAAGGTTAAAAGTGTGTCTTGTACATGGTTCTGAACTCAGGAATGGGTCAATAATTTAAGTAGTTTAATTAAAACCAATTAAAAGCAATAGACAACGAAAAACAAAAGGCTTCATCCATATATTTAAATAATGCAACTGCGCTTTGCGTGAAATGTGGCAATTTTTCAATAAAGACTTGATTGATAGTTTTGTTAAAGAATAGAAGTAAAAGGCATTTTTTAGAGACTCACAATGGATGATCAAGTCACGAGATATTCACAAAAATCACATATAGCGAATATGATGATGGCTTTTCAAAAAAGCTGTAATTGTGGTTGTTCATCAATGTCTCAAAAGAAAAGCCTCCTGAACTGCATGAATCTTTTCAAGTTTTTCCCGAATCATATCTTAGTTTATAGTAATTGATGGCGGATCAACAAGTATGAACAAATGTTTTAAAGAAAGAATCCGATCTAATAAAATAACATTCTACAATGCGCTCCTTGTCAAAAAACATACTGGGCTTATTTGAGAATATCTAGTAAATTACATTGGCTTGAATTTTACTATTGCCGGCGAAATCATGATAATAGATAGTTTGACACTCAAAATGAATCTTCATTTTTAACACCAACAGATAATCGTTTTCATCCGGATCTTTTATATTTTTTATCAATAAATCGTATATTTTTTATAAATTTAATATTAAAATATCTAAATTATCTTTTTAGTACATACGTTGCTTTATGAATTTTCCAAATCCACATTTAGCATCTTTAAAATTCATTAAACGGACTCATTTAATCAAAATCATTTGCATTTTTTTTTTTTTTTGCAATCATCACTTAAATGATCGGCATATTTTAAAAATAAAAAATTTTTATCAAACCGATAATTTTTCATTATCTTGCTTGATTAGTGAGTAACCAAATATATACTTTTTGATTTCGGTAGATAAAACCAAAGATATAGAAAATGTCTTTAAAAACTTATTTAGATGAGGTTCAAAAATGTATTGACACGGAGGATGTTAGATGTAAGGAATTATTGAGTATAACTTTACCAAGGGTTAAAGAATTAGTTATTTTAATTGAGAAAATAGGTGTAAGCGATCTATTTTATTAGAATGATTGAATTGTCAACTATTATTGTCCTAATAATAAATTGATTGGTTGAATTAGGAGAGAAGAGTAGAAATTGAAACAAGAAGAATTTTACAAAATCCCCCATGGGAAGAAATTGTTATTCAATATTATAAAGTTTTAGTAGCATTAAAAAAAGAAGATTATATTGAAGCATTTAAAGAACAAAATACTTTGGCCATGTATCCTTTTTATTATTTTACCGTTTATCCAAGAAAAAGAGTTTGAATATGATGAATTATTACACTTAAAGAAAAAAGAAATTTTTTAAAGTTATTTCAAACACTTTCAAGATGGTCTTTACCTATTTTATATACTGTTTGTTTAGATTTGAGGAATCTTGCAATAATGGTGAATTTTTTGAATTTTATTGTTATATAACTACTACCGTGTGATGTATGTGAATGCTTGCAATATTTATAATATTTATTAATTGTTAAAATATTTTATTAGTCAGATATAATGTTTATGAGGCTTGGTAATGATCCAACAAATTTAGAGATAGCAGCAAGAACTATAAATAAGTCATTTGCAAGTTGTATAACGGACAGGTAAATTATATTTAAATTTATATATTTATATATATTTTATTTACATCTATATATATACATATAACATTGAAAAAAAATATAAATTATTAGGGCACCATCTAGTATTTCACGTAAATGGGGAACTTATTATATTGCGGGATTACTGTTTAAAACATATTTTAAGGTTAACTGCTAATAACCATAATATTATTTATTGATATAAATAATATATTTATTAAAAATTAAATAGTAATCTGTTTTTCTTCTTCTCAAACATAATAATAATAGTTGAAACAACAAAATTTATGTAAAAATGTAATGAAATCAATAAAAGCATCAGCAGATTTGCCTCCATTCTCGGAATTTCCTAAACCACACAAAGTTACGTTTTTATATTATCATGGACTATTATTATTTTTAGATGCTGATTATGCACTGGTATGAAAATTTGTTTTATTAAATAAATAAAGTATTACATTATACTATATTTGTTATACACGAAAAATTTACTTGATTAGTAATATAATGATTAAATTAGGCCGAAGAGAAATTTGTAGCAGCATTTAGGATGTGTCCAAAGAGCTCGTTTAAAAATAAAGAGT
Organism: Entrophospora sp. SA101; assembly: GCA_958430865.1. Lineage (NCBI taxonomy): Eukaryota > Fungi > Glomeromycota > Glomeromycetes > Entrophosporales > Entrophosporaceae > Entrophospora > Entrophospora sp. SA101. The sequence continues at coordinate 29,793 of CAUDNR010000159.1, read as the reverse complement.
ATGAGATTAATCATAATATTGCTTTATTAATATTTAAATGAAATTTTCTAATAATTCATCAATTCGTTTATTCATTAATTCATTCATTAATTATTTAATTAATTAGATTGATTTTAAGATATCTCATTCCAGTTTGGCTGGCTAAAGGAACTTTACCTTCAAAACAATTACTTTCCAGCTATCCTAGAATGTACAATATATATTCACCATTTATTGAATCAATTAGAGACGGTAATGTTAAGAAATTTGATGAATCATTAGTGTTGAAGGAAAAGTTGTTGGTTGCACAAAATACTTTTCTAACAGTTGAATTGGCAAGACAAATTGCTGTCAGAGTATTATTTAAAAAAGTGTACGTAGATATAAATAAATAGATAAGTGTTTATTATTTACTGATGTGTATACTTTTTTTATAGATATTTAATTAGAAATCGAGGAACTAGATTACCATTAGGAGTATTTCAGGCGGCATTAAAATTTGTTGGTATCGATATAGAAATGAAAGAAGTAATGTGGTACATGGCTTCAATGATTCAAAAAGTAAGAAGTGTTGCAATTTCATATTTATAATAGAAACACGTGATATAGTAATAATCATTATGATTTAATTAGGGACATATAAGAGGATATATGGCACATCAAAAACAATTTTTAGTGTTGAGTGAAGCAAACCCATTTCCGCCATTAGGAAACAACAATTTACCTGCATCTTCTACACCTTCATTTTTTTTAGCCAATAACAAATAAAATATAATTAATAAAAATAATAAAAAAATATATTTAAAAATTATTTACTAAAATCATTATTTATTAGTTATACAACAGTTATTAATCATTTATAACAGGTATAGATAATCAAAAGATTTTACAATTAATTATCTATCTAATTATTCTTCTTTTAAGACTTCTAGTATAAATCCTTTATCATCTTTACTATCAAGGCAAAAAAAAATTAAAGCTTTCCTATAATATTGTATCTTTTTTTGAAGTATTCGAACCAATCTTCAAGAACCTTTAACTATTGTTAATAAGTGATCACGTGGAGAAAAAGGAATCAATTAATTAAACGTTTCAAAAATTTCTTTCTTAATGTGAAAAGTAAAAAAAGACAAGTAATTACTTGTTTATCATCCAAACTACTATAATCTGCGATTACATCTTCTGGTTGTAATGAACCCATTCCAAGTGCCTAAATAAAAATCTATTAATATAATCTAACCTTTATAATTATAACAATAACAATAATATTATCATTATTAAGTTACCTTTGAAGCATCTTTACCAGCAAAAACATTATAACTTCCACCAGGTCCATAACTTTCTCTTTTAGTTGTTACATCAAAAATTGTACCTTTTATAGCTACATAAATTGGTTGACTTGCATCTGTACCATCATACTAATGTTTATATATATATATATATATATTCATCGTCATTATTACTAAATAAGATTATATATAAAAAGTAATAATATTTAATAAACAATTAATTTACCTTTGCAAGTTCTGCTGGTGTAAAAAGCGTATCTTTTGGTGGTTGTAAATTAGGATTGACGGAATCTTTTGATGGAGGTGGTTGACTAGAATGCAAGAAATATGAAAATTAACTTTGAAGAATGAAAAAAATGATATGATTGATGGTTTTTTTTTACCTCATTTTTTTCTTTGGCTTTTTTTCTTTATTAATTTATTTATGAAAATATAATTTATTTTTTTTTGATGAAAAGAGTTTTGATGAAAATAAATATTTGATTGTCTATTTATACTATTTGTGTATCACAAGACCAAATTTAATAGATGATGGTTCATTCATGTATATATCGTGAAATATCATAATTAAAGAAAAAAATTTCATTTTTATTATGCGTCAAGGTTTTTTTTTTTTTTTATCAATCCGTTTTTATCCGCTATTATTAATATCATATATAATGACATAATATAGTATTAGGTAATATTTATTATTATATACATATATTATTATGATCATCGTAAATATATTTTCCTAAAATCTGATAAAAATTAAAATAAACTTAGATTTTTTTTAATAAACAGAACACGCATAAAAATAAATAATATAATATAAATAACAACAATAATGTAATCATAATATATCTATTACTTTTCTCCGTTAATTCATCATTCTTTAAATCATTTACACTAATTTTTTTTACGCCATCCCTAATAATCATAACGAATGATACATTGCATCAAATATATATCAATCCAAATAGTAATTGATATAATGATAAATCATTTAAATTAATTATAAGATTGAAAAAAAAAATCTGATAAAATTAAAATAAACTTATCAGATTTTTTTAATAAACAAAACACGCATAAAAATAAATAATATAATATAAATAACAACAATAATGTAATCATAATATATCTATCTATTACTTTTCTCCGTTAATTCATTCTTTAAATCATTTACACTAATTTTTTTTACTCCATCCCTAATAATCATAACGAATGATACATTGCATCAAATATATCAATCCAAATAATAATTGATATAATGATAAATCATTTACGGTCACTGTAAATTAATTATATATTGATTGAAAAAAAAAAATCTGATAAAATCAAAATAAACTTATCAGATTTTTTTAATAAACAAAACATGCATAAAAATAAATAATATAATATAAATAACAACAATAATGTAATCATAATATATCCATTACTTTTCTCCGTTCATTCATTCTTTAAATCATTTACACAAAATTTTTTTTACGCCATCCCCTAAATAATCATAACGAATGATACATCGGATCAAATATATCAATTCGAGTAATAATTGATATAATAATGATGATAAATCATTTACGGTCACTGTAAATTAATTATATAAAATTAAAATTGGTGCAACTAACTATTAAATGATTGATTATTATTATGTATAAAAGAACTTTACGATCAGCCACTTCTATTGGATATTTTGAAGTGGATCTAAACTTTTTGGATAAGATGATTTGGAATATCACCAAAATGTAGTTATTAAAAAAAAAAAGTTATAGGAAGAAGGACTCTTATTATATCATGACCATGTGAAAAAAAATTCAAGGTGAACATTAATATATATATATTAGATTTCAAAGATAAAATTTAGCAATTGTACCACCATCAATGATTGAGAGAGGAATTGAATTAGAAGAAGTAAAAAAGCAAAGAAAATAGTAATAACATTTACCCAACAAGAATTTCATTGATTCGTTAGCATCCATCCGCATTAATTCGATCAAATTATAAAGTGAAGGTCGGACAGTTTTTCAGTTTTTTTTATGAGCAAAAGTAGCAGCTAAAAAATAAATTTTGATAAGTTTGCTTTCTCATAATTAAGTGATTTAGTGGCAGCAAAACTTCCTCTAGGGCTTAGTTTTTTCAATATTTTCGAAACAAATTATAAATATATTTGATCGGATTTTGGTCTTTCATTACTATGTTATCTTTTCATTATGATTATTTTTTCACGGTCTCTTTTTCTATATGTTCCTCTGAGGATACTTTTGAAAATCAAAAGAAGCAAAAAAGTAAATGGCGTCGTCAAAGCTTTCCCGGAATGGTAAAATATTTTATATATTCGTTGTCTTGGAATGTTCATTTGGTTTGTTTAGCATAAATACATTCTTCAATAAATTTAGTTTTAACTTGCGCATTCCTTTTTCTTGAATTCAAGCATCTACCTGTCTACCTATTAGGAATTCTAAAACACACTATCCTAAAGCTAAAGTAATTTTCACATATTCAATTAAAAGCACTTTGGCATCAACCAAACAATCAAGTTGGGGAACCAACAATCTAGGCTCCATATCTAAGTTGTTCCTCAATTCATCGTAGTTATATGATGCGACTTTATTGTATTGTAGAAGTATACTTGTTGTGCGTGAATTTGGAATCTGCGTCAATTTGAAATTCACACGCGTGAAATTCAAATGAGCCAATCAGAATTTTGTATTCAAATGCCCACCCCAAAATTTGTTTTACAAGCTATTTTAGTTTCTTTTTATAAATCACTATTAAACCAATTCTCAACTCGCAGGAAAATGAAGATAGTGAAAGTTTCTTACAATTCAATGTTGAGTTATACATTGGAGCCTAATAAACTATTTTCCACTTCGTTTATTTAGTTATTCATTTGGTGCACTATTTACAACATTGACTAACTTGTTCTTCTTTCACATATTTTATATTTTCTTCGACTATAATTGTCAAACACAAAAAAGCTGGTAAGATGATTTACTGCCATATCATTGTTACTGGTTGAGTTTTATGCTTAATTAGGTTTGTGTTATCAGCATTAGATTTCTCAACATGATGGATAAAAACATGCCAAATCTTTCAAAATGGGCAAAAGAGTGGACTAAGGATAGTAGGCGAAGAATGGACTTTGATTCCATAATCATCAACCAGCTAATGCATCTGACAGATATTTAAAACATTTATCAACTCGGTGCATGATTGTTGAATATCAAAGAGAGAACATGAACTTGTACTTGACCTGGCATCTATGGTGTACAGAGTATTTTCAGACGAAGATGAAAGGACAGATGCCTTTAGGCTCTGACTTAAGGTATTTTTTTGATAATAAAATGGATATTCGAAATAAGAGATGGAAGTATCTATCCGAAAATAGAGTTCTTTTGGCAAACTTAGAAGTTAAACCTGAGCCTGGTATGAATAATAGTTGTTATACTCAAAATGATGTCTATTAAAAGGAATTTGTAATCAAGCCTCGTAAACAGGAATCTATGTTTTATAATAACACCTTCCTGACCGCTTTTCTTATTAATCGAGAAGGTTTGTATATCTTTATATTTGTTATCACGAATCCCAGATGTACACCAATCTTAACAATACAGGACACAATTTATCAATACCTGGTGCTTTTCATTGCGTGTGACCATCTTACGGACATTTTCCCACCAGACATAATCATACTAAGGCAGATGACATTCCACAAGCATCTTTGCTCTAAAAAAGTGTTCACACGTATTGAAAGATTATTATAATTCTGTTTATGAGTCAAAAGCGATCCTTCTGAAGCTATTCACAATTTCTGGACATTAACTTCCATGCATCACTAAAAGAAGAAATGGCTGCCATCAAATACAAAAAATGATATTCTATACATCAAAATTTATGGATTGTGGAAATCCAGTCTGAAGATAAACAAGATAAGGGTTTAGCCAGAAATATTCTGAAGAAACATATATAAACTAGGTTTAGCACTCAAATTATGGAATATTTGAAGAGGTATGAAACACTAAATGCTCTTGATCCAGAAATATTTTCTCAGACAGAAAACATAGTTAGAAATGCTGTAAAGTCATTCCATGATTCTGGTTAATGAAAATATGGAAATGTACTATGATTGGGCAGGAAGAGAAGGGGAAGCAAAATATTCTGAAAGTCTGAACCCTAACTGGCATCCAGGTGCTGGCTGTCATAACCTCATCAAAAAGGGTCATAGTGAACATTTAGTTGATGATATTTATCGCAAGATAATGTATGATGAATCTCCAAAAAAGTGGCTGTCTCTCTCTGAGTGGATGAATTAACCATAAAAAATTTACAATATATATATATATATATAATGATCAATATTGAGTTAGCTATATATGTTTATAATTTTATTGATATTGGTTTCTATTATAATCAAAAAAACCCCTCTACTTTTAATTTAATTTAATTTTTTTAAAGAAGGATCTAGAACAAAAAAAAAGCATAGCAAAATGGATATGATAATGAGAATTGGAATTATCTATTTTCCAGGACAACAGCAAAACAAACTTCTCAGCAACAAACTTACACACAAGGATTTCAAATGGGCTCACGATAAATGAAAATTTCAGAATCAGTTTAATCTGATCAAATTGATTATATTAGTAGTAGTGATAATGATAGTGATAATTAGTTAATAATAATATAGTATAATAATTTCATCAAATATTATTATTAATATAATATTAACATTAAAAGATCAATTAAATTTAATATTTAACTTATTTGCCAATAAATAACAATATCAATAATATTCACCAATAAATAATATTTAATTCCATCACAAATAACTTCACCACCAATAAATAATTATTAAATCATTCCACAAATTGATAATTCTTTCATTTGTTGTAAGACAGTCTCAACCTTATTATCACTATCTGGAAAATGTTTTTGTAGGTCATTTAATCTATCGTAACTTTCTTGACAAAATTTCAATTGTATTTTCACAAGTGCTTCAAAAGATGGATCTATATATGGAACTCTTAGATCAATTAATTTAGGCAACTCTTCTACCAATTGTCCATTCAATGACTCATATTGTAATCTTGTCTCATTTAATGCTTCTTCTGCCTAGAAATTATATATAGTATAAATAAAAAATTAAAGACATATATTATAATAAATATGTTATTGTCTCATTCATTACTTACTCTTAATAATTTACTTGAATCTTCTGGTTTGTCGGATTTGTCAGATTTGTCAGACTTGTCAACCAATTTTCTAACTTTTGCACGTTGAGCATCATAATCCAATAATTTCTTGTCTCTTTTCTTTATTGCCTCATTTATTTCTGGGAAATATGCACAAAATCTTCCAATAGGATTAGTCACCGTATGTTTGTAAGGTTCATCCTATATAAGAATAAATAATGGATTAATATCACAGCTTAACATAATCTAATTATTATATTATGTAATATGATAATAATTAATTGAATTATTTGTTACAAACTAAATATGTTCTACAATTATGATCAATCAATTCAACCGTTTCTTTATATTTATTTCCAACAAAAATTGGCTCTGATGAATCTTCGTAAAATTGGTTAATTGTTTCTGCTATTTTTAATTGTGCTGTTGACATTGCTAATTAATTAATTTTAGATAATTTGAATTAATGTAAAGTTTGGAAAACTACAATGTCACAAATAAATTTATGCACTAACCATGCATGGATTCTAAATATCCTTTAGCTTCTTTATGAATTTTTTCAGCCTTTTGTTCAAGACTTTGAGGGAGAAATTAAAATTATAACAATTATGATAATTAGAATTATTAGAATAAATCTTGCAATCAAAAAAATCATACAAACTTTTTTATTCGTTTCTCCTCTTCGTCAAAATTTTTATCAATCTACAATTTTCATTATTAATAATATTATTATTCATTATTCATTATTATAATATTTAATAATGCAATGCAATGCTAATAATTACTTACCGTTTTCTCGATTGTGCCAATTTTTTGTGATAACTACTCAAAGTAAAAGCAAATAAATTATTAATTAACATGATTCCTGATGCGTCTTTTTCAATTAATTATTACCTTGGTTTGTGTACGATCAATTTTCTTTTTAAATCCAGACCTAAATATAATCCAAAATACATATTATATATAAATATAAACAATTGTTAGAAACAACCTTGAAAAAAGAAACTTACCAACTCATTTTCTTTTAGTTGATTGCAAAAAATTATAACGGCAATAATTTATTATTTATATAAATCAAAATAATTATATGCAACAACATTACACGAAATGCGTTAAAAAAAAACAAAAAACCGTGTAATAGCAGCGGGAGGTTTCGATCCTCCGACCTCGGGGTTATGAGCCCCGCGCGCTTCCTCTGCGCTACGCTGCTTAATTACAAAATTTTCCTTCAATAATTTCTTATTATTCATGTTACAATTACAAAATATATTCTTGTATCACGTCAATCTCTAAAAAAATGGATTCCATATATATAATGAATTTAATACTTGGCTATAAAAGGTTTTGCAAAAGTTCATAAAACAACATCTTACGTAATTCCAAAAATAAGATTTCATAAGAGTTAAATATTTTTATTATTGTTAAATAAAAATTTATCATAAATATTAGATTAATTTATTGCAGTCAAACCTCGATAAGCCGAACTTTTGGGAATCACAAAAATATCAACATTCGGTTTATGAAAAATGATTATTATTATTATTAATTGCCTAAATAAAGATGTATAAAATAATAAATTTTATTTGCGAATGATTTGGGTGATTGACAGAGGAGTAAACCGAATTTTATCATTATAAGACGAATTTTAAAACCAATTTACGATCATCGCAGTCGCGTTTACTTCGTCGAAAATTATTTCGTCGACAATCATTTCGTCGACACCCATTTCGTCGAAAGTTTGTTTCATCGAAAGTTCATTTCGTCGAATGTTCGTTTCGTCGAAAGTTCATTTCGTCGAAAGTTTGTTTCATCGAAAGTTCATTTCGTCGAAAATTATTTCATCCTCGAGCCAGAGACCGAACGAGTTAGATGTGAGGAGTGTGGGAAGCTAGTTAAGAAATTAGGTGAGGAAAGCGGAGTGTGTGGGAAGTGTGAGAAGAAATTTGTTTTTTTTTTGTGACGAAATGAACATTCGACGAAATGAACTTTCGATGAAACAAACTTTCGACGAAACAAACTTTCGACAAAATGGGTGTCGACGAAATGACTGTCGACGAAATGATTGTCGATGAAATGAATCAGACCCGTTTCTTGGCGGGACACCTCAAGTACCATATTTCTTTATTTCTTTTCATGTTATATAGATATTGCATGCAGCTTGGAGGAAACAAAAGACACTCACAACAACCAAAAATTATCTGCAATAATTAACATGTGCAGTTGAGGGATAAAACAGAGGATATCTACCAGAAATCATCTGCAATAGAATAGTATTTAGTAGCTAATACTAAGAATAACAAGAAAGCAGTTAGTGGCTAATACTAATAAAAGGAAAAGTCAAGATCTCAGAAAAGCATATATTATTGGACATAAGGTTGCTTGCCAAAACCTCTTAATGACTACTGAAACTCTAATAACAATTAGTGTGTAATCTGCTGAACTCTAATAAACAATTAGTGTGTAACTCTGCCAATTGGAGTTTTGGCAACCATAATTGGACACTAGAAAGAAAGACTAGTGCTATAGAAATACCTATTTTATCAAAAACTCAGATCACATGCTCACAGTGGAGACTGTAGTTAGCCACAATTCAATTTTCTTATGTTTGCAACTGCAATTCAATTTTTATATGCCACAATTAGCAATTAATTGATGAACCACCTTCAATGTCATCATTTTCTTTTTGAATTTTCTAGCCTTCTTGGTATTGTAAAAGCTCAAGGGGCTGATAAGGGCAATCTCATGAATAAGGTTGCTTGCCGAAACTCATCCAGAAATCAATCAGCAGGGTTTCAGCAGGTTACACATTAATCATTTATTAGAGTTTTGGCAGAGTTTCGCATTTTGAGGTTTTGCCATTTCGGCATAGTTTCAACAGGATTTTTGATAAGAATTAATATAGTTTTGCCATGGTTTCAGCAATTACTAAGGAGGTTTTGCCCACAACCTTACTCATGAATTCAATCTATTGAAAACTGAAAACCAGAAATTTCCACTATTATAAAAGATATTAAAGTTTTATCATTTCTCATATTGACACCTACTCCTATAAATTACAAGTGTTAAGAGTATATTTACACTCATTTGTCAGAGATGAATTCAAAGGTATTACTTGTCCAAAACCAGGTAATACTGACAATTAATTTATGTTTTTTTTCTAGATTCTCTATGGTCTTGACTTATTGATTATGATTTACTTCCTTCTATGGGTTCTTTTTTATCCTTGAATAGTTTTGTTTATACATGCAGCCCAAAACTGTCATAAAGGGGGTTACACATGTCGTAAAGGGGTGTTACACTTATGTTTTTAATGGTGAGTGCCGTGATTGATTTCTACTTTCTATGGTGCGTATCACCTATACTCATCAAAAAATGCCGATCAGTCCGAATTTTTGAATGTATATCTTAACCTTATTTGGTCAAAAAAAAAAATACTATCACATGGGTTTTTAACAGTGTAAAAGCTAATTTTACTCATAATAAAGAATACAATCAATT
>CAUDNR010000159.1:0-19849 GCA_958430865.1 Entrophospora sp. SA101 | reverse complement strand
ATTTTTTTTTGCAGATCATAAGATCGACGAATTTCCAACACTGGGTGTCAGTGACATTCCGATTGAAACTTTCGAGTTATGATCCTAACTGGACTACTATTTTTCACAAAGGCATGCTTATTGGTTAAAATTGGTTTTTTTAGAATCTTGTCTAACTGGTGCTTTCTCGGTTTCAACATTTAGGTAATAGTGATACAGTCTGCACACCTGTGATTTGGATGTGTGGAGAGAAACTGGATGCTTACTTTTCAGGCAACTGGAGTGGTTATGTAGCAATTGACTGCTCAACTACTCCCCCACTTTCATTAAACAAATGGTACCATATAGCTTATACAATTTCTGATTCTGAAAAAAGATTAGATCTTTACATAGACGGTGAATTGGCCAGGTGCTATAGTCTTTATGATGTTAAAACGGAAAATATTCTGTTCAATGATGGACCACTATATATTGGAAAAGCTCACTCCTATGATGCGGTTAATGGAGCAATCAGGTGTGATTTGTCATACTAATGAAGTTGATCCAAATCACAAAAATATTAAATTATCATTCTATCAAATAGTAATTTTCGTTATCATAACTGGCGCTTATCTGTTAAAGAAGTGAAGAAAGATTTTAATGGCGATAATAAAATTGAAGAATTACTTGAAAATAACCAACAATGGTCAAGTGAAATAAGTACAATAAAGAATTTTTTGATAAACTTAAAAAACAAGAACCAAAAGTTCTTTGGATCGGTAAAGCTTAAATTGATTTTTATTATTATAGTTATAAAAATAGTATCTGGTGGAGATAATTTATTTGTTCATTCATTCATTCATTCATTATAGGATGTTCTGATTCTAGCGTTCCGCCTGAACTCATCACTAAATCAGGATTTGGCGAATTATTTGTGCATCGTAACATAGCAAATCAATTCAACCCCAATGATGCCAATTGCTTGTCAGTGTTAGAATATGCTGTCAATCATTTGAAGGTTTCTCATATTGTTATCTGTGGTAAATAATAATAACAAGTTTTGATTTAAAACATTCAATTCTTTTTAATGAAAATGATAATATCTTTTTATCCCTCTTTAGGTCATACAGGTTGTGGTGGAGCAAAAGCTGTTTTGAACCAAGCCTTGAACCTAATCTAGAAAAATGGTTGGAAGGAATACGTGAATTGAAAGCAATAAACTCTGATTTCTCTCACACCAATCCATATTTTGATACTTCTGCAGCTCAAGACAAATTGGTCAAAGCTAATGTTGTGAAGCAAGTGGAAAAAATTAGTGAAAATTATCTTGTTAAATCTGCTAAACAAAAAATACAAATTCATGGATTTGTTTTTGATTTAAAAGATGGTTCATTATTAAAGGTTACATAAACATTGACTCAAAATAAATATAGCAAAACACACACAAACAAATAATAATAATTGATTTTTGTTAATAAAGTTCACCAAATCATAACAATCATAAATCATTTTACAATGAGAACATTGCCAAATCCTATCAAATACAAAATGGCTGTAACAATAATAACTGACTATTGTTAACACTCGGTAGTTAACCAACATTAATTCCAACTTTTGCTTACTAATTAAAGCAAATAAAACATAACTTTTACTAAACGCTTCGCTTTAAACGAAAAATAAACTAAAATAAAAAAAGTGGTAAAGGTTTAGGATTTATTTAAAAAGATAATTTGAATGTTAATGTTTTTAAACGAGGTCCCGAAATTGTTCCATCATTTGTTGTTTATAATACAGTACAGGTTGATGATGAGATAAATAAATAAGATAATAGTAAACATCATCCTAAATTTATAAATTATAAATTTTATTTTCATAACGCCATTTCTGGTGAATTTTACCACCATAAGCATATTGTGGTAATATATATATAGTGCCCCCAAAAACCTCTGGTCAACTATCATAATTCATTTTATTTTTTGACTATTAGTGTTCGTTTCCAAATTATAGAAACTGGTTCAACTTTTGACTTTTGTTTTAGTTTTGACGTGTAACTTTTAATCTGCCTCTCCAAAATAGTTTTAAAAATAGGTTTGACAATTAATACTGTTGAGAAGGTATGAAGAAGCGTGGGCAGGTTTAAAAAAACAAATTTTATCTAAATTTTCAAAGTTGCCACCACCAACAGCAAGATTTACAAAACTGATCGGTCCCTTCTCTAAACTACCCACCATATTAGTATTTTGCCGTTGTGCTGGATATATCGTATCTGTTTACTTTAAAGAAAAATTTATTATCTGTTGAATCAAGTGAATTTATTGGTTTTTTCCAGAAAAGAGAAAAATCACTTATATAGAATTGTATGAATTTGTGTATATTTTTTAAGAGTATGAGGCCTTTCAATAGAAACGGACCATGTTGTGAAAAAAGCAACTTTGAGTTAATATCGCTGCTATATGTAACTCCTCATGTAGAACATTTTGGCTTGGAAACTATATCCGTTTTACTTGATAAAATTTTGGGATACCTTTCTAAAGTTTTAAAAACAATATTAAATTGCTTGAAATGCAGACCTTTTTTTTAATTCTCAAAATAACATGGTCCGTTTCTATTGAAAAGCCCCATAAGTGTACCTATTATTTATATAAGTTGTAATACACTTTATTATCTATCTAGTTTTAAATTATCTCATATAAATTGGTGATCAGATTGCTGAAAAACTAGCGATATTATATACCTCATAAAATTCTGGCATTTCCAATGATTATTACATGATTTCCAAACTGAATTTTGACTTTATTTATATAAATGACCTAAAACTGTTGAGGTCGATCGCAATGGTTTTTTTATTAAATGATTTTAAATGACTTTTTTTTATTTAACCTATTAGCAGACTTGATTATTTATACAAGGTTAAAAATATTTATTATAATTTTATAATTATTAGGATTAGGATCAGGATTAGTGGTAGCATAATAAATAAATAATGGTAAATAAGTTGAAATTCTATAATTATTGATGTATATATTGTCTATATATAATATATATTATTACATTTCTTGTTTAAATGTTCTCGTGAATTTTCCCAATCTCATTTTGTATTTGATCTATAAAAAAATAGAAATTAAAACATTATTAATTTTAACAATAATTAAGAAAAATCCCAAGTTTTTTTTAGTTACCTGCAAGATGATAATCTTCATGACCCACGGCCTCTTGTAATCTTTTTTCCAACTCTTCAAGACGAACTTTATCATCATCATTAACAACTTTATTATTCACTAAATTGATTGATAAATTAATAAAATCATTTTAAAAATCGTAAATCATCATTTTTAAAATTAAAATGTTTTTTTGTACAAACATGAATTTTCCAAATTATTTTGATTTTGATGATTGTTCATTAATTTATTTTCTTTCGATAAATCTCCTTTATCCTCCACGCCACCTTGTTTATCACTCAACAATACACCACCACCACACCTTAATTTAATATTTTCAATACGATATTCTATTCCTTTGATTTCATGTTTTAATAGTTCTTGTAATATTGTCAAATTTTTTTCTACTGATCTGAATATAATAAATAATTTATAAGAATTTTTGTCTTTATATTAGAAAATTGAAAATAATATGTGAAGTGTGTGATTATTTATATATTAGAGAAATACATACAAATCATATTTTGATCGAAGTTGTAGCAATATTTCTTGTAATTCCTCACGTAACTCAGATCCTATGATTTTCAAAGAACAAAAATTGTCAGTAGTTAAAAATCAAAATCATAAACATCAATATCATAATAATCATAATCACAATTATCTTCATTAATTAATTAATAAAACTGAAAATTTTACCAATTTTTTCCTCGATTTCAACCAACTCTAAATTGTAATGTTCCAAATTTTCTCTTGCTTTTCTCAAATTTTCTTGATCAATTCCTAAACTTGAACGTTTTAATTCTAAATATTTTTGACGTTCATCTTTAGTTGCCAGTAAGTCCTTAATTCGACTTGATAATCTTCCAGCAGACTTAAAATCCCTTCCTTAATATTAAAGTTATTAATAGATCAATTAATAAATTAATTAATTCGTTTGTTTGTTTTATTAAAAAAAATTTTTTTACCAGAAACTGCTAATTTTTTTTGTTCTTCTAAAGATGGTATTTGAGTGTTGATTGCTGTAATATCTTGTTGAATTGTTGAATATGTTTGTTGGTCTTGTATAACTTTAGATGTTAAACGTTTAACTTCGCTATCGATTTCTTCTAACTTCTTCCTAACACTTTACATTAATAATTAACGATATGTTATTATTATCATCATTATTGACAATAATGCATATCTACGTACTTTGATATTTCTTTTTCACAATCAAAATCTCTTTGAGCTCTATCTTTTAACATTTCAACTAATTTTTCAATTTCAATAAATTCTTCATTATAAATTTTATTATTAATCTTAATTTCAGCTATATGTTTCTCCAATAATTCCAATTCCAATCTGCGCGAGTCATATTGTTTATTATAATGCTCTAATCTTTGATGTAATTTATTTTCTTGTTCGTCTACTAGTCTCTATAAACAAAAAATTTTATTATGATAAAAACAGGTATTAATAAAAACAACAATAACAACAATAATTTTTCTAATTATTAATAATTGTAATTATTACCAAATTGTTTTCAATTTCAATTCCTCTTTTGTCTAATTCAAATTTTTCTCTTGCTAGTGATTCTCTGTCAGTGTTAAATTCTTGACTTAGGCTTTCTATTTTTTTATCAATTGCACCAATCTGTTGACTAAAGTCGTTTTCTTCAATTTTCAATTGTTCAATTTGTTTTAATAGATCCAAAATTTTCATCTTAATAATAACAATATTATGTGTATCAATATTGATAAATATAATAAATATATATATATATATATTAATAAAATAATTTACTTTAATTCCTTCTTGCTTATTCACTAATAAATCCCGTTCCAATTTCTCGTCTCTTGTTTTCTCATCAATTTTTTCATTTAATTCTGATTCTTCTTTACTCCATAAGTCTAAATCTAACACAATATTGCTATTTTGATGAATATTACTATTAGAATTTATTGCATTCTAATTTATTAAAAATCATTCGAAATCAAACCTTCTCTCTTTTTCAATTTCTTCTCTCAATTTATTAATATGACTATCTTCAACAGTATGTAAATTTTCCATGTCTGCTTTAAATTGCCTTAAATATTCATCTTCTTGATTCTAAATAATAAATATTATCATCACGAAAATTAATATCAGATTATAATACCAATTATTATTGTAATATATATTATTACTTTTTGTGTTGAAAGTTCCTTCTCTAATCTTCCATTCAACTCATTAATTTTTCTTAATAAATTAATTTGTTTTCCAAATAATTGATTCAATGTTTTATCAACATTGGACAATAAATTCTTTTTCTGCATCATGAATGATTGTAGTTCTTTTATTTTTTTGTGTTAGTCGATCAGCAATTGCATAATCCTCTTTTGTTAAAGAGTTTGCTTGGTCTGTCTCTAATGATTTCATTTTTTGCCAATTCTAACAATTCATGAAAAAATCGGAAGAGGGTAAGTAAACGAATAAATAATTGTAAACTTGTGAATATATAAACTTTTTCTATTATTACTATCTAGATTTTTATTTACCTCTATTAAATTTCTATAAATTTCATTCCTATTATCATATAATTGTGATTGAGTTGTTGATAATTGATTTAGTTCTTTGTATAAATTTGATAATT
The DNA here is from genome assembly GCA_958430865.1 of Entrophospora sp. SA101. Lineage (NCBI taxonomy): Eukaryota > Fungi > Glomeromycota > Glomeromycetes > Entrophosporales > Entrophosporaceae > Entrophospora > Entrophospora sp. SA101. The sequence continues at coordinate 14,122 of CAUDNR010000159.1, read as the reverse complement.
CCATTTCTATTTGTTCTTTAAATGATCTTGGTGATGGATGCGATAATTGATTTGGTGTTGGTGGTGTTGGCGGTGGTGAACTTAGCATTGAAGAAAAAGTTGATTGAGAAATTTGTTGCAGTTTAGGAATCATTCCAATAAAATTAGAAAACTTTGATTGTGATGTTAATGTTGGGATTATATTATTATAATTATAATTATTACTATTACTATTACTATTACTATTACTATTACTATTACTATTACTATTGTTATTATTATTGTTGTAATTAGCATTGGAATTGTCTAAGTCAATGCCAAGTTCTTCCAATGAAACTTTATTATTTGCTTTAGGTAAAATTTGACGAGACTTTTTTGAATTCATGGAGTTTGTATGATTATTATGATTTTGTTGAGATTGATAAACAAAATTAAAATCTGAGTTTTTTTTTATTGTCATGCAATAAAAAAAGTATAATAAATATTAAATTTATATTGTGTGTGCGTGTATAATACAAAACTTGGAAAACCAATCAATCACAAACCTCCAGGTGTAATTTCATCAAAGTTATTCAGAGTTGAATTTCTTTCATTATGTGAATTATGGTTACGGTCACGATTATGATTATGATTAATGAAATCAAAATTTGTTTTTTCAGAATGATTTGGTGATGAAATTTCTCCTTTAGATTAATTAATTAAAAATTTTTTGTTTAAATTTAAAACATTAATTATTATCATTATCATTAAATATAATCACTATTATTACCATTATATGAAAATCTGAAAGCTGATGTCTTGTTGGGGTCTTCGACAATTTCACTTAATGATATATTATTGAATTTAGATGATGATGGTGATGATGGTGATGATGATGATGATGACGATGACGGTAATTCAAATGAATTGCCAGTGATAAATTGTAAATTGGAAATAGAACTTGCTGATTAGATCAAAGATTTTGACGAATACGGTGATGGTAAATAATATTGAGGACGAGAAAGGTGGGGATTATAAAAATGTTATAATTATGACACAGATATTATAATATAATTAATAAAGTTAGGACCAAATAAGTTAAAACTAACCCATTTGCTTGGTAATAGTGTCCCATTGAACACTTGAAGGATGATCTGGTAGAATGGGTGGGAGTGAAGGTGTTTGCTGATGTTTTGAAAAAGATTGTTGTTGTGTCGTTGTGGTTTTTGCAGTTTTTAGATTTAAATCTGCAAATAAGTCATTTTCCTCTTCTGCTTCTTGAGTAGCAGCAGCATTTTCATTGTTTACAGTTTCTTTAAAAGTTTCCATATATAAAAATCGATAAGATCTGCAAAAAATTTTTTTGGGCGGAATCATAAAAGTATTACATGTACCTAAAGGAGCTATAACGATGATGCTAGAGGGTAATCCATCCGGCGTCTTTTTTAAAGCTAATTCAAGGTTAAAAGTGTGTCTTGTACATGGTTCTGAACTCAGGAATGGGTCAATAATTTAAGTAGTTTAATTAAAACCAATTAAAAGCAATAGACAACGAAAAACAAAAGGCTTCATCCATATATTTAAATAATGCAACTGCGCTTTGCGTGAAATGTGGCAATTTTTCAATAAAGACTTGATTGATAGTTTTGTTAAAGAATAGAAGTAAAAGGCATTTTTTAGAGACTCACAATGGATGATCAAGTCACGAGATATTCACAAAAATCACATATAGCGAATATGATGATGGCTTTTCAAAAAAGCTGTAATTGTGGTTGTTCATCAATGTCTCAAAAGAAAAGCCTCCTGAACTGCATGAATCTTTTCAAGTTTTTCCCGAATCATATCTTAGTTTATAGTAATTGATGGCGGATCAACAAGTATGAACAAATGTTTTAAAGAAAGAATCCGATCTAATAAAATAACATTCTACAATGCGCTCCTTGTCAAAAAACATACTGGGCTTATTTGAGAATATCTAGTAAATTACATTGGCTTGAATTTTACTATTGCCGGCGAAATCATGATAATAGATAGTTTGACACTCAAAATGAATCTTCATTTTTAACACCAACAGATAATCGTTTTCATCCGGATCTTTTATATTTTTTATCAATAAATCGTATATTTTTTATAAATTTAATATTAAAATATCTAAATTATCTTTTTAGTACATACGTTGCTTTATGAATTTTCCAAATCCACATTTAGCATCTTTAAAATTCATTAAACGGACTCATTTAATCAAAATCATTTGCATTTTTTTTTTTTTTTGCAATCATCACTTAAATGATCGGCATATTTTAAAAATAAAAAATTTTTATCAAACCGATAATTTTTCATTATCTTGCTTGATTAGTGAGTAACCAAATATATACTTTTTGATTTCGGTAGATAAAACCAAAGATATAGAAAATGTCTTTAAAAACTTATTTAGATGAGGTTCAAAAATGTATTGACACGGAGGATGTTAGATGTAAGGAATTATTGAGTATAACTTTACCAAGGGTTAAAGAATTAGTTATTTTAATTGAGAAAATAGGTGTAAGCGATCTATTTTATTAGAATGATTGAATTGTCAACTATTATTGTCCTAATAATAAATTGATTGGTTGAATTAGGAGAGAAGAGTAGAAATTGAAACAAGAAGAATTTTACAAAATCCCCCATGGGAAGAAATTGTTATTCAATATTATAAAGTTTTAGTAGCATTAAAAAAAGAAGATTATATTGAAGCATTTAAAGAACAAAATACTTTGGCCATGTATCCTTTTTATTATTTTACCGTTTATCCAAGAAAAAGAGTTTGAATATGATGAATTATTACACTTAAAGAAAAAAGAAATTTTTTAAAGTTATTTCAAACACTTTCAAGATGGTCTTTACCTATTTTATATACTGTTTGTTTAGATTTGAGGAATCTTGCAATAATGGTGAATTTTTTGAATTTTATTGTTATATAACTACTACCGTGTGATGTATGTGAATGCTTGCAATATTTATAATATTTATTAATTGTTAAAATATTTTATTAGTCAGATATAATGTTTATGAGGCTTGGTAATGATCCAACAAATTTAGAGATAGCAGCAAGAACTATAAATAAGTCATTTGCAAGTTGTATAACGGACAGGTAAATTATATTTAAATTTATATATTTATATATATTTTATTTACATCTATATATATACATATAACATTGAAAAAAAATATAAATTATTAGGGCACCATCTAGTATTTCACGTAAATGGGGAACTTATTATATTGCGGGATTACTGTTTAAAACATATTTTAAGGTTAACTGCTAATAACCATAATATTATTTATTGATATAAATAATATATTTATTAAAAATTAAATAGTAATCTGTTTTTCTTCTTCTCAAACATAATAATAATAGTTGAAACAACAAAATTTATGTAAAAATGTAATGAAATCAATAAAAGCATCAGCAGATTTGCCTCCATTCTCGGAATTTCCTAAACCACACAAAGTTACGTTTTTATATTATCATGGACTATTATTATTTTTAGATGCTGATTATGCACTGGTATGAAAATTTGTTTTATTAAATAAATAAAGTATTACATTATACTATATTTGTTATACACGAAAAATTTACTTGATTAGTAATATAATGATTAAATTAGGCCGAAGAGAAATTTGTAGCAGCATTTAGGATGTGTCCAAAGAGCTCGTTTAAAAATAAAGAGTATGAGATTAATCATAATATTGCTTTATTAATATTTAAATGAAATTTTCTAATAATTCATCAATTCGTTTATTCATTAATTCATTCATTAATTATTTAATTAATTAGATTGATTTTAAGATATCTCATTCCAGTTTGGCTGGCTAAAGGAACTTTACCTTCAAAACAATTACTTTCCAGCTATCCTAGAATGTACAATATATATTCACCATTTATTGAATCAATTAGAGACGGTAATGTTAAGAAATTTGATGAATCATTAGTGTTGAAGGAAAAGTTGTTGGTTGCACAAAATACTTTTCTAACAGTTGAATTGGCAAGACAAATTGCTGTCAGAGTATTATTTAAAAAAGTGTACGTAGATATAAATAAATAGATAAGTGTTTATTATTTACTGATGTGTATACTTTTTTTATAGATATTTAATTAGAAATCGAGGAACTAGATTACCATTAGGAGTATTTCAGGCGGCATTAAAATTTGTTGGTATCGATATAGAAATGAAAGAAGTAATGTGGTACATGGCTTCAATGATTCAAAAAGTAAGAAGTGTTGCAATTTCATATTTATAATAGAAACACGTGATATAGTAATAATCATTATGATTTAATTAGGGACATATAAGAGGATATATGGCACATCAAAAACAATTTTTAGTGTTGAGTGAAGCAAACCCATTTCCGCCATTAGGAAACAACAATTTACCTGCATCTTCTACACCTTCATTTTTTTTAGCCAATAACAAATAAAATATAATTAATAAAAATAATAAAAAAATATATTTAAAAATTATTTACTAAAATCATTATTTATTAGTTATACAACAGTTATTAATCATTTATAACAGGTATAGATAATCAAAAGATTTTACAATTAATTATCTATCTAATTATTCTTCTTTTAAGACTTCTAGTATAAATCCTTTATCATCTTTACTATCAAGGCAAAAAAAAATTAAAGCTTTCCTATAATATTGTATCTTTTTTTGAAGTATTCGAACCAATCTTCAAGAACCTTTAACTATTGTTAATAAGTGATCACGTGGAGAAAAAGGAATCAATTAATTAAACGTTTCAAAAATTTCTTTCTTAATGTGAAAAGTAAAAAAAGACAAGTAATTACTTGTTTATCATCCAAACTACTATAATCTGCGATTACATCTTCTGGTTGTAATGAACCCATTCCAAGTGCCTAAATAAAAATCTATTAATATAATCTAACCTTTATAATTATAACAATAACAATAATATTATCATTATTAAGTTACCTTTGAAGCATCTTTACCAGCAAAAACATTATAACTTCCACCAGGTCCATAACTTTCTCTTTTAGTTGTTACATCAAAAATTGTACCTTTTATAGCTACATAAATTGGTTGACTTGCATCTGTACCATCATACTAATGTTTATATATATATATATATATATTCATCGTCATTATTACTAAATAAGATTATATATAAAAAGTAATAATATTTAATAAACAATTAATTTACCTTTGCAAGTTCTGCTGGTGTAAAAAGCGTATCTTTTGGTGGTTGTAAATTAGGATTGACGGAATCTTTTGATGGAGGTGGTTGACTAGAATGCAAGAAATATGAAAATTAACTTTGAAGAATGAAAAAAATGATATGATTGATGGTTTTTTTTTACCTCATTTTTTTCTTTGGCTTTTTTTCTTTATTAATTTATTTATGAAAATATAATTTATTTTTTTTTGATGAAAAGAGTTTTGATGAAAATAAATATTTGATTGTCTATTTATACTATTTGTGTATCACAAGACCAAATTTAATAGATGATGGTTCATTCATGTATATATCGTGAAATATCATAATTAAAGAAAAAAATTTCATTTTTATTATGCGTCAAGGTTTTTTTTTTTTTTTATCAATCCGTTTTTATCCGCTATTATTAATATCATATATAATGACATAATATAGTATTAGGTAATATTTATTATTATATACATATATTATTATGATCATCGTAAATATATTTTCCTAAAATCTGATAAAAATTAAAATAAACTTAGATTTTTTTTAATAAACAGAACACGCATAAAAATAAATAATATAATATAAATAACAACAATAATGTAATCATAATATATCCATTACTTTTCTCCGTTCATTCATTCTTTAAATCATTTACACAAAATTTTTTTTACGCCATCCCCTAAATAATCATAACGAATGATACATCGGATCAAATATATCAATTCGAGTAATAATTGATATAATAATGATGATAAATCATTTACGGTCACTGTAAATTAATTATATAAAATTAAAATTGGTGCAACTAACTATTAAATGATTGATTATTATTATGTATAAAAGAACTTTACGATCAGCCACTTCTATTGGATATTTTGAAGTGGATCTAAACTTTTTGGATAAGATGATTTGGAATATCACCAAAATGTAGTTATTAAAAAAAAAAAGTTATAGGAAGAAGGACTCTTATTATATCATGACCATGTGAAAAAAAATTCAAGGTGAACATTAATATATATATATTAGATTTCAAAGATAAAATTTAGCAATTGTACCACCATCAATGATTGAGAGAGGAATTGAATTAGAAGAAGTAAAAAAGCAAAGAAAATAGTAATAACATTTACCCAACAAGAATTTCATTGATTCGTTAGCATCCATCCGCATTAATTCGATCAAATTATAAAGTGAAGGTCGGACAGTTTTTCAGTTTTTTTTATGAGCAAAAGTAGCAGCTAAAAAATAAATTTTGATAAGTTTGCTTTCTCATAATTAAGTGATTTAGTGGCAGCAAAACTTCCTCTAGGGCTTAGTTTTTTCAATATTTTCGAAACAAATTATAAATATATTTGATCGGATTTTGGTCTTTCATTACTATGTTATCTTTTCATTATGATTATTTTTTCACGGTCTCTTTTTCTATATGTTCCTCTGAGGATACTTTTGAAAATCAAAAGAAGCAAAAAAGTAAATGGCGTCGTCAAAGCTTTCCCGGAATGGTAAAATATTTTATATATTCGTTGTCTTGGAATGTTCATTTGGTTTGTTTAGCATAAATACATTCTTCAATAAATTTAGTTTTAACTTGCGCATTCCTTTTTCTTGAATTCAAGCATCTACCTGTCTACCTATTAGGAATTCTAAAACACACTATCCTAAAGCTAAAGTAATTTTCACATATTCAATTAAAAGCACTTTGGCATCAACCAAACAATCAAGTTGGGGAACCAACAATCTAGGCTCCATATCTAAGTTGTTCCTCAATTCATCGTAGTTATATGATGCGACTTTATTGTATTGTAGAAGTATACTTGTTGTGCGTGAATTTGGAATCTGCGTCAATTTGAAATTCACACGCGTGAAATTCAAATGAGCCAATCAGAATTTTGTATTCAAATGCCCACCCCAAAATTTGTTTTACAAGCTATTTTAGTTTCTTTTTATAAATCACTATTAAACCAATTCTCAACTCGCAGGAAAATGAAGATAGTGAAAGTTTCTTACAATTCAATGTTGAGTTATACATTGGAGCCTAATAAACTATTTTCCACTTCGTTTATTTAGTTATTCATTTGGTGCACTATTTACAACATTGACTAACTTGTTCTTCTTTCACATATTTTATATTTTCTTCGACTATAATTGTCAAACACAAAAAAGCTGGTAAGATGATTTACTGCCATATCATTGTTACTGGTTGAGTTTTATGCTTAATTAGGTTTGTGTTATCAGCATTAGATTTCTCAACATGATGGATAAAAACATGCCAAATCTTTCAAAATGGGCAAAAGAGTGGACTAAGGATAGTAGGCGAAGAATGGACTTTGATTCCATAATCATCAACCAGCTAATGCATCTGACAGATATTTAAAACATTTATCAACTCGGTGCATGATTGTTGAATATCAAAGAGAGAACATGAACTTGTACTTGACCTGGCATCTATGGTGTACAGAGTATTTTCAGACGAAGATGAAAGGACAGATGCCTTTAGGCTCTGACTTAAGGTATTTTTTTGATAATAAAATGGATATTCGAAATAAGAGATGGAAGTATCTATCCGAAAATAGAGTTCTTTTGGCAAACTTAGAAGTTAAACCTGAGCCTGGTATGAATAATAGTTGTTATACTCAAAATGATGTCTATTAAAAGGAATTTGTAATCAAGCCTCGTAAACAGGAATCTATGTTTTATAATAACACCTTCCTGACCGCTTTTCTTATTAATCGAGAAGGTTTGTATATCTTTATATTTGTTATCACGAATCCCAGATGTACACCAATCTTAACAATACAGGACACAATTTATCAATACCTGGTGCTTTTCATTGCGTGTGACCATCTTACGGACATTTTCCCACCAGACATAATCATACTAAGGCAGATGACATTCCACAAGCATCTTTGCTCTAAAAAAGTGTTCACACGTATTGAAAGATTATTATAATTCTGTTTATGAGTCAAAAGCGATCCTTCTGAAGCTATTCACAATTTCTGGACATTAACTTCCATGCATCACTAAAAGAAGAAATGGCTGCCATCAAATACAAAAAATGATATTCTATACATCAAAATTTATGGATTGTGGAAATCCAGTCTGAAGATAAACAAGATAAGGGTTTAGCCAGAAATATTCTGAAGAAACATATATAAACTAGGTTTAGCACTCAAATTATGGAATATTTGAAGAGGTATGAAACACTAAATGCTCTTGATCCAGAAATATTTTCTCAGACAGAAAACATAGTTAGAAATGCTGTAAAGTCATTCCATGATTCTGGTTAATGAAAATATGGAAATGTACTATGATTGGGCAGGAAGAGAAGGGGAAGCAAAATATTCTGAAAGTCTGAACCCTAACTGGCATCCAGGTGCTGGCTGTCATAACCTCATCAAAAAGGGTCATAGTGAACATTTAGTTGATGATATTTATCGCAAGATAATGTATGATGAATCTCCAAAAAAGTGGCTGTCTCTCTCTGAGTGGATGAATTAACCATAAAAAATTTACAATATATATATATATATATAATGATCAATATTGAGTTAGCTATATATGTTTATAATTTTATTGATATTGGTTTCTATTATAATCAAAAAAACCCCTCTACTTTTAATTTAATTTAATTTTTTTAAAGAAGGATCTAGAACAAAAAAAAAGCATAGCAAAATGGATATGATAATGAGAATTGGAATTATCTATTTTCCAGGACAACAGCAAAACAAACTTCTCAGCAACAAACTTACACACAAGGATTTCAAATGGGCTCACGATAAATGAAAATTTCAGAATCAGTTTAATCTGATCAAATTGATTATATTAGTAGTAGTGATAATGATAGTGATAATTAGTTAATAATAATATAGTATAATAATTTCATCAAATATTATTATTAATATAATATTAACATTAAAAGATCAATTAAATTTAATATTTAACTTATTTGCCAATAAATAACAATATCAATAATATTCACCAATAAATAATATTTAATTCCATCACAAATAACTTCACCACCAATAAATAATTATTAAATCATTCCACAAATTGATAATTCTTTCATTTGTTGTAAGACAGTCTCAACCTTATTATCACTATCTGGAAAATGTTTTTGTAGGTCATTTAATCTATCGTAACTTTCTTGACAAAATTTCAATTGTATTTTCACAAGTGCTTCAAAAGATGGATCTATATATGGAACTCTTAGATCAATTAATTTAGGCAACTCTTCTACCAATTGTCCATTCAATGACTCATATTGTAATCTTGTCTCATTTAATGCTTCTTCTGCCTAGAAATTATATATAGTATAAATAAAAAATTAAAGACATATATTATAATAAATATGTTATTGTCTCATTCATTACTTACTCTTAATAATTTACTTGAATCTTCTGGTTTGTCGGATTTGTCAGATTTGTCAGACTTGTCAACCAATTTTCTAACTTTTGCACGTTGAGCATCATAATCCAATAATTTCTTGTCTCTTTTCTTTATTGCCTCATTTATTTCTGGGAAATATGCACAAAATCTTCCAATAGGATTAGTCACCGTATGTTTGTAAGGTTCATCCTATATAAGAATAAATAATGGATTAATATCACAGCTTAACATAATCTAATTATTATATTATGTAATATGATAATAATTAATTGAATTATTTGTTACAAACTAAATATGTTCTACAATTATGATCAATCAATTCAACCGTTTCTTTATATTTATTTCCAACAAAAATTGGCTCTGATGAATCTTCGTAAAATTGGTTAATTGTTTCTGCTATTTTTAATTGTGCTGTTGACATTGCTAATTAATTAATTTTAGATAATTTGAATTAATGTAAAGTTTGGAAAACTACAATGTCACAAATAAATTTATGCACTAACCATGCATGGATTCTAAATATCCTTTAGCTTCTTTATGAATTTTTTCAGCCTTTTGTTCAAGACTTTGAGGGAGAAATTAAAATTATAACAATTATGATAATTAGAATTATTAGAATAAATCTTGCAATCAAAAAAATCATACAAACTTTTTTATTCGTTTCTCCTCTTCGTCAAAATTTTTATCAATCTACAATTTTCATTATTAATAATATTATTATTCATTATTCATTATTATAATATTTAATAATGCAATGCAATGCTAATAATTACTTACCGTTTTCTCGATTGTGCCAATTTTTTGTGATAACTACTCAAAGTAAAAGCAAATAAATTATTAATTAACATGATTCCTGATGCGTCTTTTTCAATTAATTATTACCTTGGTTTGTGTACGATCAATTTTCTTTTTAAATCCAGACCTAAATATAATCCAAAATACATATTATATATAAATATAAACAATTGTTAGAAACAACCTTGAAAAAAGAAACTTACCAACTCATTTTCTTTTAGTTGATTGCAAAAAATTATAACGGCAATAATTTATTATTTATATAAATCAAAATAATTATATGCAACAACATTACACGAAATGCGTTAAAAAAAAACAAAAAACCGTGTAATAGCAGCGGGAGGTTTCGATCCTCCGACCTCGGGGTTATGAGCCCCGCGCGCTTCCTCTGCGCTACGCTGCTTAATTACAAAATTTTCCTTCAATAATTTCTTATTATTCATGTTACAATTACAAAATATATTCTTGTATCACGTCAATCTCTAAAAAAATGGATTCCATATATATAATGAATTTAATACTTGGCTATAAAAGGTTTTGCAAAAGTTCATAAAACAACATCTTACGTAATTCCAAAAATAAGATTTCATAAGAGTTAAATATTTTTATTATTGTTAAATAAAAATTTATCATAAATATTAGATTAATTTATTGCAGTCAAACCTCGATAAGCCGAACTTTTGGGAATCACAAAAATATCAACATTCGGTTTATGAAAAATGATTATTATTATTATTAATTGCCTAAATAAAGATGTATAAAATAATAAATTTTATTTGCGAATGATTTGGGTGATTGACAGAGGAGTAAACCGAATTTTATCATTATAAGACGAATTTTAAAACCAATTTACGATCATCGCAGTCGCGTTTACTTCGTCGAAAATTATTTCGTCGACAATCATTTCGTCGACACCCATTTCGTCGAAAGTTTGTTTCATCGAAAGTTCATTTCGTCGAATGTTCATTTCATCGAATGTTCGTTTCGTCGAATGTTCGTTTCGTCGAATGTTCGTTTCGTCGAATGTTCATTTCGTCGAAAATTATTTCATCATCGAGCCAGAGACCGAACGAGTTAGATGTAAGGAGTGTGGGAAGTTAGCTAAGAAATTAAGTGAAGAAAGCGGTGTGTGTGGGAAGTGTGAGGAGAATTTGTTTAATGAAGTTTTTTTAGGTGACGAAATAATTTTCGACGAAATGAACTTTCGATGAAATGAACTTTCGATGAAATGGGTGTCGACGAAATGACTGTCGACGAAATGAATCAGACCCCATAATCACAAAATTTAGAATTTGTTATATCAAACTTATTTATTCTTAAATATAAACTAATTTTGGATCCCACATCCTCATCATCTAATATACTGCTTCTGATTAAATGTTGACCATATCTAGATTTAGGAACATCACCATATTCTAAAAAAGTCTTTTATACATCTTGAAATCACTTGTCTTTCTTCATAAGATCAGGAACTATTTCACTGGCTTCAATTTTTGCATATATTATTTGGGTTATGGTGATTTTGCATTTCATGATAAACCACAAAATTAAAAAATTTTTTTTATATATTACTCAACCCGTTTTCCTAGAGCGCCCCCATATGACATAAGAACAGCCATCCAACTTCATGATGTCAATGAATTAACACACATTCAAAATGTATATGCATAAAATTGATAGTAATTGTTTCAATCTTTGAACATAAAAAAATTGTATTACTCTGAAAATATTTAATGCAAATAATATTTTATTTTTAATTTTTTAATTATTAAATAAAAATATAAATAAAAATCTTGTATCATGTTATGAATTGATGATTATGAATTGCAAATTCATACTCTCTATAACGGTCTTTTTACCAAAACAGAAGGACCGTTATAGAGAGTGACTGTTTCAAAATCTTTTTATTATAATTAATGATAAAAAAAACGTATGATATTCGACTAAAATCTTGACAATTAAAAAAAAGACTTGAATGACTATAACTATTAGTATTTGATATTTGATTTAGTTCACATTCAGCACTAAATCCAAACATACCAATCATCGTCATTACCTTTAAATAATACTAATGTTAATAGGTTCTAACCTTTTTTCGAAAAAAATAAGATACAAAAAAATTTACTAATATATGTGGACCTCAATATGTGAAAAGAAACCCTATATTTAATATAATCATATCAACCTATTGGCTTTTTGGTCCTTTTTTCAAACCTTAACTCGACGTTAAACACGAGTATTTTTAATGATAATTAACCCTAAACTATTTTACTATTCAACAACCTGTCAAACCAATTGCCCACCTCAAAACCAATGAAGTTTTGCTATTATAAAGTATTCATGACGTTATGACATACCGTACTGAATTTTGGGGTTCAAACAAAATCAGCGCATATGTGTGCCCAGTCCGACTAGAGCGTGTATTTGATCCCAAGTTTAACAGACACAAAATATTCAATAAAATTGGTTATTTCTATTATAAGTATTCGAACGAGGTTTTTTAAATAATATCACATAACGAAAGTACGTAAAATTTATATCATTATATGGCTTAGGTTTCGACAACTCTACATATAAATTTCGGGGGGGGGAGGTTTGCCATTATTTTATGACTTTTAGCTTAAAAAAAACGAACATCGTTAAAATTTTATTTTAATATTCTGTTGGCCCATAACGTTTGATAGTATGTATACCTCAAATCATTCTTGAAATACTTTCAACAAGGCTATGACTGTTTTAGCATCTTCAACAAATAATATCTCTATATAAATATAATCAAATATATAAACATATACATATACGTTAATTAATTGACTTACTACTTAACCAATTCTGTAGCCTTCTTTGGTCTTGTGCGGATTTATCATCATTATGTAAAACAAGCATTCCACCTGTTCTTTATAATTGTTTCAAAGTTTAATCCATTGATATGATATATACTTGTTCTACTCTAATGGATGACTATAATAATTAAACGCATAGGATATCTGTATTTGTATCTGGATCCAAGCCCTAATCGATAATGACTAAATTTTGGGCCCTGAAATTCTTGATAGCACAAATGTTCACTTTGTTGCAGCATGCCCCATATATCGAATCAATTGACTCAGGAACTTTTTCTTTCTCTCTCTTTCAATGGATGCTCCAAGTCCAAAGTATTCTTTGGATGCTTTTCTCATGAAAATTGATCATGTGCTGTGCTTTGAAAATTTTGAGTAAGGCTCCGAGCGAATCGAATCAAGTCGGATTTAAATTAATGGATCTTTGGTATTACTATATGGATGTGTTTCGCAGTTTATTTATTTTTTACTAATAACTGATAAACCAGTAGTTTCATAAGGCGTGATAGATATGTGTGACTAGGAGTTGTCCTATCTATCTACACCACTAAAAAGCCTTACCTAAAATAACAATCATAATAAATTTACATTGGTTAAAGATAGTGACGATCATCATTATCCATTGTATCGAGATATTAATATTAAATATTTATCATAAACGGACGGACATGTTAATATTAATATATGAAAGCTCCGTCAAGTCCGTTAAATCAGGATAATAATAATAGATAGAATGGGCTTTGAATCAAGACCCACTAAATCGAGACGCACAGCGTATTTTCCTGCGAGTGACGCTATTAACATTTTCTAATTGTAAATTTTGGACTGAAAATACAAGACAAGACGGATAAGATATAAAAACTTATTATTATTATTATTATTATTATTATTATTATTATTATTATTATTATTATTATTATTATTATTATTATTATTAT
>CAUDNR010000158.1:107449-134921 GCA_958430865.1 Entrophospora sp. SA101 | reverse complement strand
CCCAGGCCCACGAGGTCTTCTTACAGCATGTACATGGCGAGATTCATGAATATAAGGCTAATTAAAATAAATAGATTGATAGATAATTAATCGGTTAATATATATCATTATTACGTGTCGCATGGACGATTTACAGCATTATTGATAGATTACCTTTCTTTGCTTAGAGAATCCATGCTTTTTTTCGAATCTTTCACGTGCAAATCTTCTTTTAATAATTCTGTTGCGTTGTTTAGGATTGATGGATAAAAAGTCTAATTGTTGTTGATGGCGATGATTACTACTATCATCGCTGTCGTCATTAGTAAGATTACTAATAATGGTATCATCTTGTTCTTGTTTAATGTAAGTACCATCTTCAGCAATTTCTTTTTCATAATCTTCATCAATATTTGTCTCGTGTTTAATGGCAGGAGATTGAGCGACGACTGACAATTGTTTTTCGGATGATGGAGACGTAGGAGGAGAGGGGAATTGTCGAATCAAGATACTATTAGGAGCAACATTGGCATTATTAATACTTGAAGTATTTATGGTTATGAGAGATGTTGGGGCATTGATTGGTGAAGAAGTGCAAGAAGAAGAAGAGGAGCTGTTTGTTTGGTTGGGCAACATAATTTGGGAGTTATGATGACCTTCAAAGAAGTTTAAAGTTCCCTGTAAGACAAAAAAATTTAAAGTTCATTTATTATCATTATGTAATATGAAAAAAAATTTTTTTTTTTCGTGGGAAAAGAGATCACCGAATAAGATAATTACCATTGGTGGACAACAAAATTGAGGTTGCTGAAATTGATGATGATTAACATCATTCAATTCGACTGGCGACAATAAAATCGGTTTATTGTCTATTTCAGACTGGAAAAAAAAATTTAAATATTAATACCATTTATTTATTATTTATTATTATTTAAAGATAAGTTTTAAAAAAATTTACCATAGAAGGGCCATTATTATTGAATACCAGTTGAATCTGATGATTACCCGCGAAAGTATTATAAGAATTTTCCTAATAACAACAATAACAACAACAACAACAACAACAACAACAACAACAACAACAACAACAACAACAACAACAATAATAATAATAATTTAGTATTAGTTATTATTATTTTTTTGAACTTAAAAACAAATAAGCTTTTATTTAAAAATATAGGCAGGCAGATTTACGTAATATATATTGTCACTTACAATATTAGAGTAATCGATAATGTCAGCAGAAAAGAGTTGATGATTTTGACTTTCCATTTCTATTATTTTGTTTTTTATTTCGAGTTATTAAAAATGTGATTTATTCGATAAAATACTAAAATTTGTATTATAATATTATATATATGTTTAGTTTTTTCGATGTATTTTTTTTTTGATCTAACAAAATATTTTTTTATTAAAAACAAAAAAAGTTTTGAATATTTTGAAAAATCAAGTTGTCTGGTTCAAATATTTATATTAAATTTAATTATACATCATAAAATAAAAAAACTGCTTAACCAATAAAATTTCGTTAATTAATAAAAAATAGTTTATGAAACGACAACTTTTTATATAACAAAATTCCTATTTTTAGTATAGTCGATTGATGATTCTATAAACAATATTAGATTATTGGTCGTTTTTTATTACTTTACCCACATGGCTAATAAATCCCAAGATTCAAAAATTTAAATCTGATTAATACTTTATATTTAACGTTTTAAAATACCTTTATTAAATTATCATCGTCTTTTCTGACCGAATATTAAATTTTTTTTAATAAAAAAAAAATTTTTTATTTTGATTACCATTTTCTGATTTAAAAAAGTGGGGTATAAAAGTACCATCCCTTTTTTTCTAATGTAACATCAACTTTGATTGGTTAACGATCTAGAAAATCGCCGAGCTTAAACGAATCGAACAAACAATGAAATGATTAAAAATATTTGGCCTACCTAGAAATTTTAATTAAAATTAAAATTTAAATCTTAATTTATTTATTTGTAAATACCATTTTTTTTTCCTCATTAACATTGATATTGGGATTAATTCGAATTTACATAAATTTAAATTAACATTAAGTTTTTTTATTTTGTTTGTATTCAAAAATAAATAATTTATGCAAACATTTAATTTCCCCGCAAAATAATTGACACTTTACAATCGTCGCAAGTTTTTTGATTATTCAAATTCTAAAAATAAAATTTATAAAAAAATGCACTAATTAATTAACTTTGGTTGGTTCGATATCAAATGGTCCAAGCAGTGATCCCAATATTTGTTATTAGACGACCTTCTAATAATAATAATAATAATAATAATAATAATAATAATAATAATAATAATAATAATAATAATAATAATAAAAATAAAAATAATAATAATAATCGTCGCCATTGTTAAAAGGTTTTCTCCAAAAATAACTTTTATGTTAAACCAAAAAATCTTTAATTAACTAATTATTGTCTGCCTCGTATTGATTTCCGATGTACATTATTATTAAATAGTCGCATTGGAAATAACTTATGCTAATTCTATTTCCTTAATTAGGCAATTAAATCTGCCCCAACGCCCTGCTTATTTGGCTCACGTGTTTATATGTGGCACAATTGACCCTTCCTAAATAGTCCTATGAGGGAGCTAAAATAAGGTGCAATGAATGTATCTGTCTGTGTGTATGTATGTATTATGTGATTGATTTCCAAATAAATTACGGGTTGGTGTTACACGAATTTGCGTATACAGCATGTATGTAATTAAATATATATATATATACATATATATTCTTTTGATGCTTTAATAAGGAATATTTTATTAAATATTACCATTACCCAAATCACCAAATGTTTGCTCTCCAGCGTGAGAATTCCATGAATTTAAAATTCTGAAAATGATTGATTATTGATATGTGGTGGCACATAAAATGTGGCGGAATCGCCCATCCCTCGTTTTAAATGCCCTACATAAATACCCGAATGAAAATCTAATTACACACAAACACACACACATATAAGCACACATTCTTTAACAATTTAGTAAAGGTAAGTAAATAAAAGAACGATCGATTATGATTGGTGATTTTAAAAAAATAAGGGGAAAATATTAATTAGAAAATTTGATGATGACATATTGTAAATTGCCATGTGAAACATTTTTTAACCTTGACATATATCCATCCCCTGCGCTTGGTTTACATTAGTAAATTTCACTGATCTGATTTCACGCCCCCCCAATTTAATAAATATTGTTGTCAGATCTAGATTTAGAAAAAATTTAAATTAAATTTTCCTATTGGACACTTTTATTATTTTTATTTATTATTATTATTATTTATTATTTATCAATAAGGATTTACAATTATTTATTAGTTATGTAAGTCGGACAATTTAATTATTTTTTTACACGTTTTAATTACACGTTTCGTCCAAAGTGATGGATTACAAGGATCAAGTCATCGTACCAATCAGATCTATCATTAAAAACAGGGATAAAATTTATTATTGAATTTTTTCGGATCGACGACCCTTTACGCTGGATAAGTATTGGGTTGGTTGGTGGTGTGATATGGTAATATGTTGTTGTGGTATGACCTACATCTGTTAATATCACTCTAGAAAGAATGGATAAGTGTTGGTTGGTGTATTTCTTGGTATATTTTACGCTGGTTAACATAAATAAGTATTAGTTGGTGTATGGCTTGATGTGTTTATATTTAGAAATATTTTTTTTGATTTTTCAATTCCATTCATTAAAAAGAACGCCGAGAAAAACTAAAAAATCTATAGGTGCATTATAACAATTAATTAATTAATTAATTCGTCACAAAAATTTATTTTTCCACGAGAGTTAATGTACACATGTCAAAAATACAACAATCAAAAACAATAATAAATTTACACAATACCAATATTGTCTTTATTAATATATTTTTATTTACACAACCGTAAATTACTGTAAATTACAAATATTAACACCTTTCGTAATATTTTTTTCGAGCGCATATTCTTTTGACCGTGCACCTTAAATCATACCAATGTTTTTGTTCTCGAATTATTTGTGTTTAAAACGAATGGTTTCGGAAATGTAAGGATCAAAAATGAATTGGTGGGTGAATTGGTGAATTCAATGTAACTGTATTTCCACCAATTAAATTTTTATATAAATGTACGAGTTATTTTTAAAGATGGATCATGACAAAAAGCAATTTTGGGTATTTGGCTGAATAATTGGTATTAATTTTTGGGTGTGTAACAAATTTCCATTTTCATATTTTGCGTTTTTTTTGATTTTTTTTTTTTTTTTTTTTTTTTTTTTTGGGAAAAAAAAAAAAAAAATTTTTTTTTTGGAAAAAGACACATCGAACAACATCATCTATATCAGCACTTTCACTGCTAGCTATCCCATTATTTTCACGAACTCAATACCCAGCCGGCGGAAAACATCTTGCGCCTCTTCTTCATCTAATAATTCCTGGTATTGATATGAATGATCCAATCAAAACAATATCTTCCTTGGTATTTGTTACCCATACGTTAATGGGCGTGCCATTGAGTGATTTGACAGATGGTAATAATGATCCTAGTTCTGGATTCCGTTGGACTGGCATAGATATTTATGAGAGAGAAAAGGATGAAATGGAAATTGATGGAGAAGAAGAAAATGCATTATGTAAAGCCGGTACTTCAGAATTTGAAGAATGGCTGGCAAAGTTTTATAGAAGAATCTTTACTATAGTATCCTTTTTTAAAAATAATAATATACTTTAGCTGTCTTTTTGTATGTTTAAATCACCAATTAATTCCCTTTACTCGAAAAAATCAATCTAAAAATTGCAGTTTGAATATCTTCCACAACAAGTACGTAGCAAAATGAATATGGAAACTGGCTTGGTTACTGTTCTATTGGTAATTATTAAATTTCATTATTTGTATTTTTATTTATCTATATCTAAACCTATTTCTATTTTTTTTTCGTTATAGCATGCATGTGAAATAGTTGGAAATCAATTGTCAGAACATCTTCAAAGCATGGCCTTAAAAATGGTTATAGATTTTGCATCAACAACTATTTTACAAAATGCTATAAAACCAATGGGTATAACTCAAAATTTAAATTTGTACAGTTAAAATCATCGTCAATTTATTTAACTGATCATCATCAATCGATCAACTATTTATTTAATTATTCTAGGCTTTTTATGTTCAACTTTAACAAATGCTAATAAAAAAAAAGCACTTGCGCAATTCATTCCATTATGTCATTCAAACATCTCAGTTGAACTTCAACATGGCGCTTCCTCCACACCAACAACATCATCAACTCATCATATTCAATCAGACACAACCCTTCACTGGTATCAATGTATTTTATATCATGTGGTTATGACTAGTGGACAAGATTTGCTTATACATAAAAAAGAATTGTTGGAGTTGGCAAATGAGATGGTACAAAAGTGTCGGTCAAGAAAAGGATATATGTGGACAGGGAAATTCTTGAGAATGATGTTGATTGCATTAACACACACCTATCCTTTGGAGTTTAGAACTGTAGACATAGAACGTTGGAATTCTGAAGGCATTTATTATGTTTATTATTATCTGATTGAATGATATTGTTATTATTGCTATTACAAAGTTTATGATAATGACATACAGTTTGATCATTTAGATTATCAAAAAAACCATCATAAATATTGGATGGAACCAGGTGATCTGAATAACGTCAATATAAATTGGCATGTTCCAACCAATGAAGAACTTGATTTTGCAATGGAAATACTCGATATATTTTTACAACCAACAATCAAGCGAATTAAAGAATTGATGGAAACTGGAATTGACGAGGAAGGAACAGTATTAAGTAATCGAGAAATGGCACATGAGTTTTGTCGTCGATTAAGTGTTATCAGAAATTGTATTAGTGGAATGACAACTTTAGTAGAAGATGATGGTGAAATTGAAGACTCTGATTTCAAGTAAAAATTCTGAAGATGTCATACATTTCTCAGCACACTCAAAGTTTTTTCTAAACAAAAAAAAAAACCATGTATTTAACAAGTTTTTGACCTTGTAGAGACGAGGACACTGAAGCAATTTATCCAACAAAAAGCATACCAGTAGGTTATTGTTTTACAGATAAAAATGATCCACGAAGACAAATTGCACGAAATTTACGTAGGGAAGTTGGAGAATTTCTTCATCAACTTGTAACTTATTTCCGTACTAAACGAGAAGATGATGTTGATAGTTTAAAAATTATTCTGAAGGTTAGAATTGTATTTTCTATGATGATGACTATTTATTTATTTATTTATTTATTTATTTATATATATTTTATTACACCTTTGATTAGATGACCAAGTTATATTTAACAGATCGAGGTGTAGAAAAGTATAAATTCGATTCTGTTAGACGCGGATATCAATATTCAAAGGGAATGTTAAAAACTCCTCATCACGATAAAAAATATCCTCGATATTTGTTGGGTAAATATAGTTTAAATATTCTAGTTCCTAATTATTCTTTTTAATATATCTATGTATATACATAATTTTTTTTAGTAAAACGAACATATCAACAACATTTATGTCGTTTGAAACAGAATTCTTTTGGCCGAAGTAGAGCAAAACTACATGACGATTTACTAAAAGACTTGGCAGAACTTTCATTAAGTTCATATTCAGAAATAAGGAGGTAATATAATTAAAATATTTAATTTGTGGTTGGATTTTAATCAATTTCACAATTTACAAATTTAAATATCCTAATAAATATGTTAGGATAGCACAATCCTACCTTACCAATGCATCAAGATGCTTTATCGGCGCCAAACCACTTATAATTCCAATTTTGTTGAAAGCTCTGGAGCCTGGTGGTTAGTTTATGCTCATTGCCGTTATTATTATTTATGTTTTTATCAATTTTAAATTTACTAACTTAAACTCGTTTATTAGAACATTCAAACTCGGAGAGAATGAAGGGTGCTTTGTACTTGCTTGGTTCAAGGACATATATGTATACCTGTTTAAGAGATTGGAGATTTGTTCCATTATTTATAACTAGGATCTGTCTAGCACAACACAATGATAAGGTTTATCATAGAATTCATATTTTGGGACATTATTTTCTGATGATATTATATATTTTTACGTATTTATTAAAGAGGCTAAAACTTTTATTATTATTTAGCCTTCTATTCAAGAAATGATACGTAAAGTCTTTTATGAATATCTTATGAACTACAATAACACCGCATTCAAAACAATTCTCACTGACAGTTTAGATGATGCAATTTGTCGAGCTTTGGATACGTTGTCATTAAAACTTGACGAGGATAAGTATGAGAGGATTTCACGTAAAACTAAACAAAGAATGGATTTGCAAAAGACTAGTTATTTTGAACTTGTATGATTATTAAAAAATCATTAATTCCTGATTAATTATTTATTAGTAAAACAGTATATTAATTATTGATTGATTGATTAGGTTGATAAACTTTTGGGTTTGGTAAATTCTAATAATCTTCATTGGAGATTTGCTTCTATGGCAGCAAATTTCTTAGATTTATTAGTAAGACCGGAGGCACCAACATCTGTTGAATTGGCCGAATTTGCTGTGAATAATTTACTTTCAGAACTTCCAGCAATGAGACGTATTGCCATTTCAACAACTACAAGAATATTATTTCATATTAAACAAAGAACATTTCTTGAGGGTGATCCTGAACTTATTACATTGGGAAAATCAACTAATCCTCTAAAGAAAACGCTTTATGTAAAGTCTCCACTCCCAACTGGGTTTACAGATAATTATCTAGAATCTGGTGTTACTCCAATTGAAAGTGAAAACGATGCAAAAAACTTGTTTGTAGCAAAAAAATTTTTTGAGATTTAATTAATATTTCGAAATTATTTTCATAACTTTTTTGGTTTTTTTAATAGAATATTACAGGATAAGACAAATATCGGCTGGTATGTTTGGCCTGAAAAGCTTCAGTACTATGTGCCACGTACCAATTCAATCACTATGCCAGCAGTTGATAATTTATCTAATCCAGCTTATCTTAAACTGCTTGAGAAATTTTCTGAAAATAGTTTCTGGTCTTCATTTATACTGTATTTGTCACAGGAATCTACTCGTGATAGAGAAGATGTTTTCTCCGTTATCAATGCAAATCTTTTTAAAAGTATTTTTCAAATGTACGAAGATTCATTTCTAGAAATTATTATACCAGAAATTACAAAATTGTGTAAATCAACGGAAAAGCATCAGCAGAGAGCAGTGTCAGAAATTATGGCTGGCATTGTGAGAGGAAGTAAACATTGGAAATTGGAAAGTTTAAAAAGTTTATGGAGTTGGTTGATTCCTTTGCTTGAAAATACATTTAATCTAATCACACCAGATTCATTAATATATTGGGAAAAATTTCTTGGCTATTGTTTGGTAACAAGTCGATAATTATTATTATTGAATTTGTTTTAAATTAATTTAAAAAATTTATTATATATAAAATTGATTTTTTTACCAGAGAAATAGAGACCCTCGCCGTGTTCTTCCTATTATTGAACTGATATTGAAATCAAAGGTCGACTTGACATCACATGCTTCTTTTGCTGAAGCAAAAAAACTTTCTTTTGTGAATACTTTATTTAATTCATTTTCATGGCGTATGATACCAAAATCCAAACCATTACTTGAAGTTTATTTTGAAAATCTTCGGCATCCTTATAAACAAGTACGTGATGTGATTGCAGCAAATATAAACTTGCTTTTACAAATACAATGGCATCCCTCTGCATCAAACATTGATGAAATATTAGAGAGTAATATAAAATGTGGTAATGGCATGGGGTATGTTCCCATGAGTATGGATGTAAATTTTAAACAAACATTGGATGAATCAGTTAGATTATTAGCGATTTGGAAAACAGAAAAGAAACCAGCTTCAGAAGGATCATCGGAATATGGAAATGCTGGCAAAACCGGTAAATTATACAAACACATGACTAAATACATCATACATCTATACATTCATTCAATGTTATTAATGCTAATAATAATTATTCGATACCAATTTTATTATTTTATTATTATTATTAGTGGTTGCATGGTTGTATGATGCTCTTACTTTATGGCAAGCATCTGGAACCTATTATTTGATATTGCCATTATTGCCCTCAATATTTCAAATGCAAGATGTTAACGATGATCAAGATCTACAAACAGTATCAACCCTTGTTTTAAACATAATTGCTTCATTTCCATATCCGCCAGATATGGTTCCATTGATTATTGATAAATTTTTAGAAATTTTGACCGAATCATCCAGTTGGCGTATCAGAGTAAAAGCATTACCTGTTTTGCAAATCTTTTTTTTCAAACATTTATTTATGTTAAATAAAAGAGAAATGATTAAAGTTATGAATGTTGTTTCCGGAATGTTAAAAGACAACCAAATAGAGGTGAGCGAGTGTATATCAACAATAGTTTTATTGTATTATATTTTTATTTTTGCAATATTAAAAATTATTTATGATTCATTTATAAAAGGTGAGACAATTGGCTGCAGTTACATTATCGGGACTTATTCGTTGCTCACAGAGAGATGCAATCGATACTTTAAAAGTATGTATATATGTGTATATTAGATATATAGATAATGATAATGAAAATGCTTTTAAAGTTTAACAAAAATGTTAAAATATAAAAACCTTATTTCCTTCATATTAAAGGAGCAATTTTCAAAACTATTGGAAACTAAAATTCCTCCAAGAAAGAAAACAAATCAAGCACCACGTGCAGCCCTTCCGCTCGGTTTTCAAGAGGCAATCCTTACACGCCATGCTGGTGTACTTGGTCTTTCATGTTTAATTGATGCATTTCCATATGAAGTGCCAAAATGGATGCCTGATGTTCTTGTAAAATTAGCGAACTGTATATCTGATCCTGTACCAATACAAGTAATTATTGTTTCTATCATTTTTTATAAAAAAACTTTTTTTACATAAATAATTCTAATCCTTAAATTTAATATATATATATATATATACATACATATACATATAATTGTTCTGTTAATTAGACAACTGTAAAGAAAACATTTGCAGATTTTAGAAGGACGCACCAGGATTCTTGGCACGAAGATACGAAACAATTCACTGAAGAACAATTAACACTTCTTTCTGATATATTAATATCACCATCTTATTATGCATAGAAATCATATTAATTAATTTATATATTTAAAATTTTATTTTAATAAAAAGCTATGCAGATCAATTATCGAAATTGAAATGCACGCAAAAATATAAAAAATATAATAATTTACCGTTATAAATGGAAGCCACTAATGATAATAATCCAAGAATTCAAACATATCGTTATAATAGTAAATTAAATAACGAATTTCGTATCAATATACCAAAGATCAAAATTTTGTTTCGTAATGAAGAATTTTTGGTCATCGATAAACCGTAAGATTGATTGTTTTACAAAAGATAAAATAAAATTGCATTAATATTATCAATAAACGATTTTTTTTTTCATTGTATAAAAAGTTATGATGTAAAAATTGATGGCGATTCTTCTAAAAGACCAACTGGTATGTACAAATAAATCAAATTACTATACATTTTCTTATTATATGATTACTTATTATATGTATATAGTATTATCATTATTATATTCTTATGATCCAACATTACCAAAGCCGTTACGTAACGTACATCAATTGGATTATTCAACATCAGGTTGTTATTGTCTAGCATTGACAAAACTTTCAGCAAGATTAGCAAGCGTGGCATTTACAAAAAGAACTGTTAAAAAAAGTTATTTGGCAATTGTTAGAAATTGGATGAAAGATGATAAGTGAGCATTAAAAATTGACAACAAACAAAATTTTTTCTCTTCTAAAAAACTTTATTATTTTTTTGATAATAGTTATATTGTTGATCAACCTATAGCTGAAGTACCTAATAATAGATATAGAATGTGTCTTGGTAGTGAGGACAATCTTGGAAAGGTACAACTATACACATAGATGTGTTTAACTAAAAAAAAATGTATAAACTAATTGAACTTGCATTTTTTTTAGGAAGCAAAAACTGAAATTAAAGTAATTAAAAGAGGATATTTTCATCCTTTAAATAATGGTGATGATGATGATGATAAAATATCAGTAACATTAATTCAATTGTTTCCAATAACAGGAAGAAGACATCAATTGAGATTGCATTGCTTATATTTAAAACATCCTATATTAGGAGACTATCATTATGAAAATTTATGCGAAAATCTTTGTTATACTGATACTTGGAGAATGATGTTGCACGCACATAAATTATTCATACCATTGAGAAACAATAATAATGATGACGAGAAAGAAGAGAAGGAAGTAATTGATGAAATAAAGTCTTTGGATATAGAATCTGATGATCCATTCTCTAATTTAGTCTATGATTCCTAATTTATTTGTTTATGAATAGGCTAGCGTGTTCACAGTTTATTTTGAATGAAAAGAGTATCAAGAACAGTATATGTTTAGTGGAATTCCAAGTGAAGAAATGGAAGGAGTTGAAACTTCCTGAAATATTGGAACCTTGAAAATTTCCTTAATTTTTTTCAAAAATCTAAATAAAAAGTTAGCTCTCAAATTATTTTTATCTTGATGCAATAAGGATTTATAAGACATATATTTTTACAACAAACAAAACTTGAATTAAGTTTTTTTTTGCCTATGAATTTTTAATTTAGTGATAAAAACTGCAAATGTGCAAATTTATTAATGTAACAATCCAATGATAATTACAATGCTATAAAATCAATAATAATTTAATTTTAAACTTTGAAACCACGAGAAGCTCTACGACCACGTGCTTTCTCAAATTTCCTTCCCTTTGCACGAACATAAGGTCTTTAAATTTTATTGATTGTCATTATTATTTAATCAAAAAGAAATTTTTTTAGTATAATATTAAAATTAATGAAATAATAATAATAATAATATAAAATTCATACTTGGCGTTCTTATGTGGACCCATCCCAAAATGTCTAATGGCTTCTCTAGATTTAGGACCTCGTAAGAGTACAGTATTAGAACCGGTTGGTGAACGTAAAGCCAATTGATCTAGTGTGAGTACTTCGCCACCAACTTTTAAAATTCTCGCTTTAGCTGTTTTTGTTATTCTGAGCGCTGCAACTGATATTTTTGGTATATCTAATACTCGATTATCATCTGTGACTGTTCCAACTACCACTGCAATTTTACCTGAATGCTTTTCCAAATTACAAATTAGTCGAGAAATTGAAATTGGTGGTCTATTCACTCGTGACATAAATAGTCGTTTTAATATCACTTTATTAAACTTAGAGTCTGTTCTTCTCGCTAAAACTCTATAAAGCTATTTGTTAATGTAAGATATATATCTGTGTGTGTTAATGACTTTAATTTGAACCAAATTATTTGTTTGTTCCTTTCATTATTCACTCGCTCATTCTAATTTACCTTAACTAATAACCTGAGATAAACATCTTCACTTTTTGGTTCTGTTCTATTCCTCTTTCTTACGTGGTGTTTCTTAATGTCAATACCCTACAAAATTTGGTTTATTAGAATATTTTTATTTTTTTCTAATATATATTATTAACTAGTTCATTTTTTATTAATTAATTAGTTGATTAATATTAGATTTACCATTTTATTGATTTATTTTTTTGTTAGAAAAAAAAAATAAATGATTTTCATTTGCATTTGATGTGTAATGATCAGCCAATCAAATCATAAGAGCAAACAAAAATTAGATTCTTATAATCATAATAACTAACGAGTTTCGACTTGATAATCAAATCATACCCAAAACTATTGCTAGTAAATACCCTGGTTTGACCTCATGATCTACTGATTTAATTAAATTCGCTCTCCCAAAAAATTAATCAATGACGCTTGTGCAGGTTGTGTGGACTAAAACCATTTGATTTGATACAGAAACCCAAATTTCAATTCATGATTGATAATTAAATTATTGTTAGAACTATTGAATGCAAAGCATACCTTTGTTTTTATCTTCATCTTTACAAATAAACTGCTAGATGCAATTAAATATCTTGAACTCATCACACTGGATATTATTAACTGCCTTTACTATCAAATTCTAATTGGAAAGATAACTATCCCGAATTGATAGCAGTGGGCCTCGTATTTCTTTATTTCAAGGGTAAATCCGGATCAATTATTTAGGTTCTATTATCACGGGATAGAACTATTGACAACTTGACAAACAAAGATCCAAAAAAGAAATGTTATTCCTGCGGGCAACTAGGGCACATTATAAGGGATTGTGGATTCAAGCATTAATAGAGAAAGAAGAAATCGTAATTTATTCACAGTACCCTAGCCGTCAATGACTATTATAGATCCTTCCTTAGGAGGATTAAGTAACAAGGCAAAGATTCGAAGAACATGATGATTTGGATCAAATAAGACCAGACAGAAGAACGATATTAAGCAATAATCCACCATTATACAAAATTGAGGATGTTTTTTTATTACAAAAATAAAAGAATCAGACTTGGATATTGAAAAAAAGTCATTTCTGTTTTTGTCATAATTGTCTAAACATTATTAGAATAAATGGAAAAATTTGTAGTCAAAATGACAGCAATCAATTGGTTTAAATTGTCAAGATTTAGAAAACTTATCAATCCTCTATATAATGAGTTGAATAAACGGTTGTTTAAAGTATTTAATAATTGTAACAAGTTAATATAATTTATTGAAATATATTTTGTTCAAACTGATATTTTTAATTAGTAACTTTTGATAAAGAATGAGGTTCCAAAGAATTCACAATGAAATTAATTACCCAGAGATTATCTGGAAAGTGATGAAGGAGATGATGATGATTGGGTGATTATCTGATGATTAAAGATGTATTTCTTTTGTTTTATTACAGCTTTAAATTTATGATATATAATTTTATTAAAAAAAGAGCATTGATTGCAAAAATGATTATTAATTACTATGACAACAAGTATACCAATTTTTGATGTTGCCAGACATTAATGATATTTTAAATTTAATTATTACTAAATAAATATACGCAGTATAATAATATATAATGGTCTACCATTCTGAAATTTTCACAGATAATCAATCAAGAAAATTTCTTTTAATCAACAGTAACAGAAAAACCAACATCAGTTTTAGTAACTAATCATCTTCAGGAAATTGACCTTTTCCTTTGATTGAATTTTTTTGTAATTTTATTCTCAATTTTCCCTTCCCAATTGTCTCAGAATTCCATTCAAACTTCTCATCTGCAATAAATTTCAAAACCTTTTCACCTTTTTCAAGCATCAAGTCTTCTATAGTTGTTTTACCATCACGAAACCATCCTAAATGATCAGCTATCAAATGATTATTATTACATGAAGGACATTGTATAATCACTACACCATGATCATATGAGTGTTTTGACATCGTCTTTGTTGATTGGTGAGAACACACTTTACATGTAAATGAAATTAATAGACGTCTATCTAAATTTTGTTGATCATTAGCTGATGCTGCTGCTGGTGGTGATGAAGACAACGAAGATGAAGCTGTGTTGGTGATTTCTGCAATGTTGCTAGTGGTTTTTGTGTCAACATCTATACTTTTAGTAGTGTTTGTGACAGTATTATTATTGTTGCCAGAATCATTGTTACCATCGTTATCATTACTTTTGCTATCATCATTATTGTAAATGATGTTAGATTTATCAAAATAATTGAAAAACGATGAATGGATATATTTGTTGTTATAATTGACTTTTTCAATTAACAAATTAACATTATTTTTATGAAAATGTAATTGATTCTGATTAATAAAAATATTATAATTATTATTTATAAAGACTTTCTTTTTTAAATGTATATTTTTATTATAATTTCTACTGATATCTTTATTACAAATATTGGCAAAATTTTTTAGAGAGAATTTCAAATTGTTAAACATGATTTCAAAATTGATCTACACAAAATCACAAAGTAATAGGTTATCTTATTTTTATTTTCAACTGATAAGTTTTGCAAAGAAAATTTGAAAATGATGGTTGTGATATTAATAATTTATTAATTATTTCATTAAAATTAAAATATAGTAAAATTTGGAACTTTTCATATACTTTAGATAATGTAATTTTTTTGATCACTATTTTCTAGCCAAGTTAATATTTTAAATATCAGTTTTAAAAAGATTTTGAGAAAAGGTACATCCAACAATTAGAAAAGGAGAACATCGATGAAAACGTAAAAAAAGAATGAGTTCATATTATCTGCTGACAGGGTAGAAATAAAAAACACTGTGGATTTGAATCAGTTAGTGAAGTCAGGTTGAATTGGATCGATATATATAGATGTTGATGCTCTTGCTTTTAATCTTTAGACCGAAGGGAAGAGATCAGTTACACTTAACAATTGGTAATAGTAACATTCTGCAAGATATTACCATACTGACCGGGCATTTTGTTTGGAGATGTGATCCAATTGACTTGTTAATTGGGAATGAAAAATGATTAATTTGAGGAAAAAAAATCATTTCTTGCTAATCTTTTTTGCGTTATTATATATAATTCTTTATTTCAGAAAAAAAAAGATATATCGAACTACACATTCATCCTTCAACCAAGGTTGGAAATAGTACTTTGAAAATCTGGATTTTCTCTGAAAAAAGGTCTTTAGATATTTTTCTTGAATTTGTATAATTTCTAAAGCTCCGAACGGTTCGGTTTACTCTTTGAACCAAACCGAAACCGAACCGAACTATTTAGAGCTTAGGCTAAAACTATTTGGCAGTTCCTGGTATTCTAATTTTGCACTCTGCTTATTTAGAACCAAACCCACTAATTTCTAATCTAATAACAACCGGTGAATGAGTTTTTTTCTGGAGACACAGGCTTAATTACTCAATGGCGTTGTATTTTATAACCTGAAACAATAAAAGTTTAAAAGTTTGCGGAGACGATGAATTTTATATATGAACTGAAAAAATAGAACGTCCTTAGGATTTCTATTCGAATGAAACGAATGAAACGAATGAAACGAACAAAACGAACAAAACGAACAAAACGAACAAAATGAATAAAACGAATAAACGAGTAATTCCCGGTTAACCACGGTTGAATGGTTAACGGTGCCAACCCCTAGGAAAAATTTGTTACACATGAAATTTTGGATCCCTAATAAACATACACTTATAAAATTGTTTTTAGATCTTTATATCATTTCACAAAAAAATCATTTAAATCAGATGACTAAAATTAGAGAATTATTTGTTGTTGTGTATGCAAAAGTAGTTGTTGCTTGAAAATGGGATGTAAGACAAAAATAAGCAAAAGACTTGGGATGCAATTGATAACCATATATAATATTCTAGAAAGATATAATAAAGAAGGAACTGTTGAAAATGATAAGAGAAGTGGGAAACCCAAGTCACTTTCAGATAGAGGTAAACATGCTTTAGTGAAAGTTGTCCAAATGAGATAAATAAGGCTTGTAAGTACAAGAATGGTGCAAAGAAATTTATATGGGTTACCATATATGTGCAGGAGAAAGAAAGCCTTTAATATCAGAAGTAAATAGAAAGAAATGTTGTCATTTTGTGAGATGTTGTAAAGATTGATTAGAGTGGAATGAAGTCATATTCAGTGATGAATCAAGATTCATTATATTTGACAAATGACTCCCAAAATTGGGCTTGGAGACAACCCCATGAGAAATATAAAATTGATTGTTTAGTACCTAAGGTTGCCCACTCACCTGGAATAATGGTATGGAGATGCTTTACTCAAGATCAAATTGGTCCACTTATAAATTTGATGTTAACATTACAGGTGAAGTATATGAAAAAATATTCAAAGATTACTTATTACCTCTTCTTCAATCTTTGAACCTTTCAAAGTTATGGGTATTTCAGATGATAATGCTCAATCTCAGAGCAGGCAGGGTTGAAACAATTTGTTACTGGAATTAGATTTGGACGCTCTTTTGGCCGAATTTAACTAATTCCGAAATTCTTAATTTTTATTATTATTATATTTTTAGTTATAACCTTTATTAATTTAGTATTATTTTATCTATTATATTTTATTTATTAATTATTTGTATAACGTCGTAGTTTATTTAAGAAAGAATCAACTTGGGATATCCTCACAATTTTGGGATATCCTCGCAATTTTGAGATATCGTCTCAATTTTGGGATAACTTCTCAATATTGAGAGAATATCTCAATTTTGGGATATTAGAATTACTAATTAATTGAATTGTATATAAGGATCTTGAATTCAATGTACTTGTAAAGTAACTTTCTCATAAGTCAATTAGTTTCGACTAAGAAAACTAAATAAATAAAATAGTAATATTTTATTTAAATAAACTTTTATCTTTAACCAAAATTATTCGCTAATAACAAAATCAATTCGTTGATCCCCTATTCATTCTGATCCACGCAAAAACAAAAATAATTGTTATCACCAATTAAAAATACGCTCTCCCAAAGTTTAATCGGTGACAGATTTAAACAAGATAATTATATTCTTTAATCCAGATTTAAATCCAATAGAAAATTTGAGCTTTGAAAGAAGATTTAGAAAACATGAGAATATTCCTATAAGTAAATATGATCTTTTTGCTGCCCTGGAAGAAGAATAATACCGAATTGACATGGAGACATTGGCAAATTTAGTTGATAGTATGCCTAAGAGAATAGATGCTGTAAAAAAATCTAAAGGTTATCCAACTCAATAATCCCAAAAATTTCACATTTTTAATTTTTTTATTTCCCAATATTGTCACCGATTAAATTTGGGAGAGCGTGTCTTAATGGGTGATAACAATTATTTTTGTTTATGTGTGGATCAGAATGAATAGGTTATCAACGAATTGATTTTATTATTAGCGAATAATTTTGTTTAAGGAAGATAAAAGTTTTAAATAAAATAAAATATTTATTATTTTTATTTATTTAGTTTTTCTTAGTCGAAACTAATTAACTTGTAAGAAAATTACTTTTCAAGTACATTGAATTCAAGCTCCTTATATACAATTCAATTAATTAGTAATTCTAATATTTCAAAATTGAAATTTCCGTTCAATATTGAAAAGTTATTTCAATATTGTAATAATATTTCAAAATTGTAACAATATTTCAAAATTGCGCCGATATTTCAAAATTGAAATATTGGAAAGACGATTCTTCCTTAAAAAAGTTAAATAAATTACGAAATAGATGTAATACGGATAAAATTAATAAAAGTAAAGATTATAAAAAAATAGAAATAAATAAAATAAAATAATAATAAAAATTAAGAATTTTGGAATTAATTAAATTCGGCCAAAAAAGCGTCCAAATCTAAATTTCAAACATGACATGCATTTTTTATTATGCTATTAAACTTGATGATTGGGTTTTAATTATTGAATGAAAAAATGATATAAATAATTTTATGTTTAATGAATCATTACAATATATATATATATATCAAAGAATGGTGCACATTCTTTATTTATTAATTGTAAATAAAACATTATAAAACTTGTGAATAATTATGGAAATTGATTTTTGCTTAATACACAAAAGTGATCGTGATAATAAAATTGAATTGTTTTTTATTTTTTTTATTTCACTATTCAATTATTTCAGTGATCTGCAAATTTGCCAATACTTATGGTATGAATGAAGATGATCTTACATCAACCAGGATTTCAACATCTTACAAGCAAAGTC
The DNA here is from genome assembly GCA_958430865.1 of Entrophospora sp. SA101. Lineage (NCBI taxonomy): Eukaryota > Fungi > Glomeromycota > Glomeromycetes > Entrophosporales > Entrophosporaceae > Entrophospora > Entrophospora sp. SA101. The sequence goes on along the minus strand of CAUDNR010000158.1, from coordinate 116,185 downwards.
AAAAATTTTCTAATTTCAGCAACTCCTCCATCTGCTTCAACCTATCTTTCATGTTCTTCTTCAGCTCCTTCTCTTCCTCCTCCAGTCTCACCTTCTTCTTCTTGTCTTCTTCGTCAAGCTCTCTCCTCCTCCTCATCTCTATTCTCAACTCCTTCAACCACATTCCATTGTCCTCCCTCTCTTCAAACTCCTTCAACTTTTCTTTTGCCTCCTTGAGCTCGTTCTTTGCAACTTCTAATTCCTTTTCAATTTTCAATTTTTTTTTAAAAATTTTTTTTTGATTGTAATTGTTACAATTAATAGGACCAGGAAAACTCTATTGAATGTCACTGCCAACACTATGATTCAAAAGTACTTTTAAAAAGAGGAAAGGTGACCACAACACTATAATTTGAATTAAATTTAAATCCAAATAAGGAAAAAAATCACGCCATAGGGGTACTGACTACCCATTTTTGGTTAATTATTGTAAATTATTTCTTAAACAGAAAAAATCAACCAATCAACTTTCGAGATTCGCGTTAATATGGTCAGGTGCTTAATTTGGCAGTGACACCCAATAGTTTTCCCAGTTTGACAAGTTTTATTAAATTCGGTTACCTAAAATAATTCAGTTTTATCATAGCTGCTTTTTTTGAATATGAAAAAATAGGGAATGAATTTATGTTGCAACTGATTGCAACCGGTTTTAATTAAACCAGTTCCAACCTCTATTTTGTGATTATCAATTAAAGGTAACAGTGATAGTGGTTAGCTAGCAAAGGAAAGTTTAGGATTGAGAACCCAGTTACACAATCACAACATGAATTGACTCGTTTTTTTTGGATGATGATTTTTTTAAAAAATCCAACATGTGAATTGCATTAGGGTTGGAAATAGAATAGGTTTATTGGGGCCAATGAGTTTTAGTATGGTTCATTGCTATCAATAAAATACTAAATATGGTAAAATGATGCACTGATGACTCTGGATTACGCGATATTTCAAATTTTTTAACTAAAAAAAAATATCTCAGCATTAAAGATGGCACTGCAACTAGGAGAATGCAACTAAGGTTTCTGGTCGAAACTACCCCTCTTAGTAGCTGAAATTGCCAAATCATTTTGGGTAAAAATTAGGCCTAACCTATTTTTTATTAATAGCTGAAATTGGATGAAATTATTTAAATTAAAATAAGTTGATTTACATAGTTTTTTCATGTTTATAAAAAATATTGAGAAGCCCAAGTTATTTTCAAAGCTACTTTTTTTTTCAAAAATAGTTTGGACCAGAAACCATAGTTGCAGTTCCAAAATTTTTTTGAAATCTAATGATGCAACTGCTGCAACTTGTCTGCAACTTCTGCAACTACTGATTGATCAGCTACTTCATTCATTCAATTAAATTCTAACCAAAAAAAAATGGTGACATAATTTAAAAATCAACAATAATATTTTTCCTGAGTGAATTTTTGATGCTACACATATTAATATGTACAACGAATAATCAATTTTATAAATTAACATTAGTAATAAAAGATAATGTTTGCAGTTATGTGGTTTCATTTTTGATACTAATTCATTATAATTATAGTTGCAGAAGTCGCAGCAGTTGTAAAAAATGTCACAGGAAAAGCTGCAACTCAAGCTTTAAAATCTGCAGTTACAGAAAATATAAAAACAGCTACAGACATCAACTTCCTAATACAAAAACACCCTAAATGAAATTTACATAAATAGGCCATTTTTATAGAATCTAATAAGTCTAATATTGCTTACCTTGTGAACTCAATTTATTTATTACATGTTATTTTCTTTATTTTATTATTATAGATGGTTATAAGACTAGTTTTTCATAGTCATCAAAACTATTTTTCATGATTGCCAGAATTATTCAAACTTTTAAACTAAAATACATCAAATGGCATAGTTATTTTATATACTCTGGTGAAGCTATTGCCAAAGCTGCTTATTGTTTCTAAAAAAATTTAGACAACCATCTATAATTATAATATTAAATAATGATGGAAACTACTTTTGAATCTACAAATTTTTTTCTTTGAATGTTTTCATAACAATATTTATTCTAAAAGGATTTTTGACATAGCTATGTAAGAGGTGAATGCCTTCAAATCACATCTTGCTCAATACATCAAAGCTCACCCTTGTTTACCCTGATGGAATTTTTTTTTTCCACTGTAATGGGAGTTTGCTGTGACTGTACCAATTAATTAATTTTGCATTTTCCACCAAGATGTCTTTCAAGAAAATATAGGATCCCAATTTTTATCTAATTTGATATCTTACTGTTTTTAGACCATTCTCAAAATGCAAGGAACATAAGGGTGATTTTTTAATTTTCAGGTGTAAATTTGAATCTTTTCTTGGCAATATTCATTGTACATATTGTCATATGATATAGATGCTGTTTTATTTTTATTTTTATTACAAAAAAACAATTAATATAAATTTTTGCCCGGATTTTTCACATAAACTTATCTTATCTAAAAATCACTGTTCACATTTACTTTATAAATCCGAATTCTATCAGTAAAATATAATCCCTGTGTTCAAAATCAAAATCGAGGTTGAAATCCGTGTAACAATAATGAAAAATCATTAAACATTTTTTGCTAATTTCACTTTATAAATTTATTCATAACGAACCTTTTAACAATGTCGAGTCGTTTCAGAAGGTCGAGTTCTTTATTTGTCTCTAGACTTTCGAGTCGAACAACGTGAGTTTGGATATTTTTATTTTATGTTGAATAGTTTAGTGTATTACCAAGTATTTGTTTGTATAGTATTTTATTTATTTAACTTAGAACCGAAGATCTTGAAGAAACTTTCAGAGAATTTGGTCGACTAAAAGATGGTGACTATATGGAAACATTAAAATTACTGAGTTGATTTATCTTATATTTTTAACATACATCAATGAAACTTGAAATTATTTTTTTTTTAGTATATATACCAAGGAATTATTATACTAGAGAACCAAGAGGTTTTGCATATATAGAGTATCCTTTACAAGCAAGATCAAAATATCTATAATCAAGCAGTGACCTATTGCCTCTAGAAAAGAACTCGATATTTTACAAGATGCATATATTTCTCCTTGACAAGAAATCGCGGCTATATCTTTTTCCTAAAAAAAAAAGATATTATGATGAACGTGATTGTGAAGAAGCTTACAGACACAGAAACTTTTATTTACACGGAAGAGAATTGACAGTTGAATTTGCACGTGGTGATCGTAAAAGTTAGTGGCTACTTGATAGAATCAATAATCGAACGAACGAATGAATGCTTTTGATCAAACTTTCAATAAACTAATAAATAAATAAATATTTTTCCAAATTATAAAATTTAGCTCCAAGAGAAATGAGACATGGCGGTGGTGGAGTTTATCCGTAAGTTTTATGAATAATAATAAAATTTGCTTTAATTGAAAATGAATAGTTTCTTTAAACTTTTTAAAAAAAAATTTTTTTTTGCCACCTAGACGTGAACGTTATACTACACCAGAAAATTCCTATAGACCAAGGTATACAACTTTAGAATTAAGAAATTGATGATTTAATTGGAAATTTTGTTAGTTTAAACAAGTAGCTTGACTTTTTATTTAAACATCAAGATATAGTCGTAGTAGATCACCAAGTAAAAGATTTTATGATGAACATAAGAATAATAATCGTCAATACAAATCAAGATCAATATCTCGTTCACCACAATATGATAATTATAAAAGGTCAGAAAAGGAATTGGTGGGCTATTCTTGGGATGCTAAATAAATAGGAAAAGACATTTTATTTTTCATGGCTTTATTTTTTTTAACTCTTTAATTTTATTTTAGGAATGATTATTATTAAAATAAATAGATTATAATTATGTTGTTTAATATTATATATATTATTTATGACATTAACAAGTGGAAAAACATGTAATGAATGATCAATTATTTCATTAAATATTCCTGACCAGAAGAGACTCGCATTGGATCTTTTTAACATTGAGAATGTGTTGAAGAAATGGTACTCAGTATATATTGGGTGTTAATAATGGTTTGTGTGGGTTTATAGGTCATTGAGAAGAGTTGTAAAGTGAAATGAGAAGTTGAGAGCAATCTTAAACAAAGGAGTTGCTGGATGATTCTCAAATGTGTTTTTTGAATCTTTCTAATGACAATTTAAATTTAAATGCATCATTTAAAATTTTCAATGCAATGATCCAAATCCAAATAATAGTCATTAATTTTAATTACAAAAGTTTTATTCTTTATAGCAACCTAAAGGAAATATTTTATTTGTTAATTCTAAATGTGTAGCAACATATAGCGCTATTGGTTTATTTCTAATTTAAAGAATTCCAAATCATTTATTAATCTGCAAAAATAAATTATTATTATTAATTAATTGGTTAAAGAAAAATCAATAAAAAAAAGTAAGCACCTTGAAGAATTAAATTCAATAATAATTTCTAAAATATATTTTTTTATCTGGATTCGTTTTAAATTTATTAAAGATTTGTCATCTTCACATAACAACTTCTACTCAATAAATGATTCAATTAAATGAAAGTAAAGGTTGAATCAATATTAAAAAATCAATCCAACTGCTCCGACGTGATTCACTGGTACTGGTGCTGGTGGTAATGCTCGTCTACCTACAAATTTAAATATATGAGCCAAACAGCAATTATGAATCATATTTGATATAAGAATATGCCTTGCATTCTCGGAAATGAAAAAAAATATATTGTTATATGATCTCGTGACTGTTTGAGATATTGACTTAGCATCAGCCTTTTCTGAAAATCCAGTTGGGCTAATTTAGTATATTCTACATATTATTTTCATCAGTAGTTCATCAACAACAACTAGACAGGCCAATTGTCTCATCCTTTGTCAGTTTCCCCAATTTCCCTACAAATTCATAACTCATTGGTGAGTATTTTTCTCATGGTATAAAAAAAATTTTTTTTTATTTTTGAAAACTTTGCCATAAAGTAAAAAAGGCTTTATTTTATCAATTTTATCTAGAAGAATATCAACCAATCCTTCAATGATTGCTTTTCACCAATCCACAAAAGCAGGCTATAATATACAATTTCCTCAGATCATGGTAATAATTATTGTTATTATTTTATAATAAATTACATTCTCATAAATTCATTGCTGAATTACAACACACAATTAAAAAACGATCCCGGTAAAAAAAAAAAAAAGAGGACTGTTTTTATTTTAATAAATAATTGTCTCTTTTTTTCAACTATTTTTATAGGCTGGGTGGGGAGTAAACCTACTCAAAAAAAGAGCAAGTCTATTTATTTGCATTTAGAGAATCTAATTAATTTTTACCATTAATAGATCAATGAAGCCGTCGATAAATATTTTTTTATAGGCTTATTACTCAATGTTGAAGTCCCAATAAACTTAAATAGATATAAATTAAATCAAACTTTTAATAAGGAAAATTAACAAATCCTCAAGTTTATTTGTTTGATTATGCCATTTTTCTTATTCTTTCGTTTGTTAAACTCTAATGTCTTGCAAATTTCGCATGGATCTTGCAATCTATTATTAACATGCATAAATATATGTTATTAATCAATAGTTATTTTAATAATAATGTTTTTGGGATTGGGATATATTGTTTCAGAAGTTTTCTTGTTTAGTATAACAGAGTTTGCCCTTATTGAGTATATATATATACAAAAAAATTTTTCAATAAAATGTATGGTTATATATATTTTGCAATCTTTCTCCCGCATCTTTTATTCAGATGGTATTTATTGTAGTAGTCAGTTTGTCATAAACAATGCTAGCCTTTTCTTTTGAAAAAAAAAATATATATAGAGATCTATAAAAAAGGTTTATTTATATCATGTGATGGATGATAAATAAAGTACCCACTCATTGATTTACTTGAAGAATTGATTTTGATTTTTCCATTTCATCACAAATATTTTTATAATTTTGCAATTTATTTTCCATTTCTTCAACTATTTTCTCATGCTCCTCTAATATCTTCTTTTTTTCCAAGCATTTTTTTCTGATTAAATTTGTATCCATTATCGCATGTTGTTTATCGCTATCCATAGTTTCACATTCTCTTTTGACTTCAATCAACTTCATGTCTAATGCATCTTTTTCACGTTTTAATCCTTTTAATTGTTCTTCCGCTTCCTTGACCTTTATTTCCATTTCACATAATTCTTTTGTAGCAAGATCTAAATGTTCATCATGTCTCGATAATTCACCATGAATTTTTTGTAATGATGATAATTCTTCTTGAACATCTTTTTCCAACTTTTCAAAGTCTTGTTGTAGTTGTTCATTCTTTGCTCTAAGACGATCAGCGAAATTTCCAAAGAATTTGACTCGAACATTACGTGTTTGTGGTGATGGTGGCATTTTGATGTCTTTGTATTTATTATTGCAAAAAATTAAAAATAGAAATAATCACGGCCGATCGGAGATCACAAAAAAAACATTTGGACATAATTTTGCAGTGAACGTTACTCCAAAAAATCTAATAATAATGTTTCATTCTCCCCTTCCACATCAATGTTAATATTAACATTAAAATGAATGTCCAAAATCAGAGATTGAGGAATGGCAATTTATTAATGAAGATAATAATGGTATTATCTTATGTCAATCAAAATTTCAAACACCTTGCAAGCAAAGTAAAATTTTTTCTAATTTAACCTTCAAAGAATTCTTAACAAAATTTGTAAAGCAAGTTTGAATACACATACCTACCTCAAATTGTGAGATTCCCCCCGATGATTGTATGATAATCTTGATGCGAGTGTCAATAAAAGCAGTACTTTCAGCCTGTCGTATAATAACCAATATTTAAGCTAGCATTTTGTTTTAATAGTCGTTTGAAAGTTTTAGTTTGGCTTTACATTTTTTAATTAGTATAAGAAAGTTATTTTTTTAGTGAAAACGGAGGAATTATTTTTTTAAGAATGGGAGTTGATGACTTTCGTAATGTTACACATATTATTGGCCACATTTTAACTCTTTAATTTTATTTTAGGAATGATTATTATTAAAATAAATAGATTATAATTATGTTGTTTAATATTATATATATTATTTATGACATTAACAAGTGGAAAAACATGTAATGAATGATCAATTATTTCATTAAATATTCCTGACCAGAAGAGACTCGCATTGGATCTTTTTAACATTGAGAATGTGTTGAAGAAATGGTACTCAGTATATATTGGGTGTTAATAATGGTTTGTGTGGGTTTATAGGTCATTGAGAAGAGTTGTAAAGTGAAATGAGAAGTTGAGAGCAATCTTAAACAAAGGAGTTGCTGGATGATTCTCAAATGTGTTTTTTGAATCTTTCTAATGACAATTTAAATTTAAATGCATCATTTAAAATTTTCAATGCAATGATCCAAATCCAAATAATAGTCATTAATTTTAATTACAAAAGTTTTATTCTTTATAGCAACCTAAAGGAAATATTTTATTTGTTAATTCTAAATGTGTAGCAACATATAGCGCTATTGGTTTATTTCTAATTTAAAGAATTCCAAATCATTTATTAATCTGCAAAAATAAATTATTATTATTAATTAATTGGTTAAAGAAAAATCAATAAAAAAAAGTAAGCACCTTGAAGAATTAAATTCAATAATAATTTCTAAAATATATTTTTTTATCTGGATTCGTTTTAAATTTATTAAAGATTTGTCATCTTCACATAACAACTTCTACTCAATAAATGATTCAATTAAATGAAAGTAAAGGTTGAATCAATATTAAAAAATCAATCCAACTGCTCCGACGTGATTCACTGGTACTGGTGCTGGTGGTAATGCTCGTCTACCTACAAATTTAAATATATGAGCCAAACAGCAATTATGAATCATATTTGATATAAGAATATGCCTTGCATTCTCGGAAATGAAAAAAAATATATTGTTATATGATCTCGTGACTGTTTGAGATATTGACTTAGCATCAGCCTTTTCTGAAAATCCAGTTGGGCTAATTTAGTATATTCTACATATTATTTTCATCAGTAGTTCATCAACAACAACTAGACAGGCCAATTGTCTCATCCTTTGTCAGTTTCCCCAATTTCCCTACAAATTCATAACTCATTGGTGAGTATTTTTCTCATGGTATAAAAAAAATTTTTTTTTATTTTTGAAAACTTTGCCATAAAGTAAAAAAGGCTTTATTTTATCAATTTTATCTAGAAGAATATCAACCAATCCTTCAATGATTGCTTTTCACCAATCCACAAAAGCAGGCTATAATATACAATTTCCTCAGATCATGGTAATAATTATTGTTATTATTTTATAATAAATTACATTCTCATAAATTCATTGCTGAATTACAACACACAATTAAAAAACGATCCCGGTAAAAAAAAAAAAAAGAGGACTGTTTTTATTTTAATAAATAATTGTCTCTTTTTTTCAACTATTTTTATAGGCTGGGTGGGGAGTAAACCTACTCAAAAAAAGAGCAAGTCTATTTATTTGCATTTAGAGAATCTAATTAATTTTTACCATTAATAGATCAATGAAGCCGTCGATAAATATTTTTTTATAGGCTTATTACTCAATGTTGAAGTCCCAATAAACTTAAATAGATATAAATTAAATCAAACTTTTAATAAGGAAAATTAACAAATCCTCAAGTTTATTTGTTTGATTATGCCATTTTTCTTATTCTTTCGTTTGTTAAACTCTAATGTCTTGCAAATTTCGCATGG
>CAUDNR010000158.1:52551-103136 GCA_958430865.1 Entrophospora sp. SA101 | reverse complement strand
CTTCCGATCTAAAATCTATTTTTCTAATCCTTTTTGAATCATGCATACACATATCATAAATCATTTGGTTCAATTGATTTTAAAAGGAATTATTTAACATGCTCCCCTTCCCTCCCTTCTTTCTCGAAATTTATATATATGCTAACCTCTGAAAGATAATATCCTTTAACATCTTCATTTAATTCTTGCAATAATTGAGTAACAGACTCTGCTCGATTTTTTCCTATGCAATCTGTATCAAGAAAAAATGTAATTCCTACATCTGATCCTTCAACGATCTTGTTATCAACAACTGTAAATGATCCAATGCCTAAATACAACAGCAAGGTTAATTCAACAAGGGAACTGAAAAAAGGGCGTGGGGAAATTTAAATATTACTTTACCAGGTAAAACTAAATCTTTAAGAATTTCGCAACCTGTTGAAGTGCCATTGATAAGACAAACTTTAGCAGTCTCTAATGCCAATTGACCTTCTGATTGCCATAAGCTTTTTAATGTTTTTGTTAATTTTTGAAAGATAAAAATAAAAAAACCATAAACATATATATTGAAAGCTTACCGAAGTTGACGATCATATTTTTGTGTTTTTTTATCAATATTCATTTTTATTATTATTATTTTACCTTTAAATTTTTTTCCTCGTCTTTTTTTGATTCAAAAAAAGTTCTCTATTGAAAAAAAATGTCAATATTTAGTTGTACAAACAAACAATCTCTATTTGAATTAGAAATTTACAATAAAAAATAAAAATGCGCGTTTTTTTTTTATTTTCTTGAATAACACACTACCTATCTACCATATTTACTTACCATTAGTTTGAGAGAGTGCGTAACAAATAAATAATACTTGATATATCTTTAATTTTTAACAAACAAACACTACATAATACAGTAGTAAATAAGGGAATTACTACGAGATAAATCATTTGATGATCTTCAATTCTTTTCAATTCTTTTCAATTTTTTAAAATTAAAAAAAGAAAAAAAGAAAAAAAATGTTTTATGGACATTACGTTGCTGCATGGGTTGTAAAGAATCTTGAACCAAAAATACCTCTTTGGGTATTAATGACTGCTGCTCAGGTTATATTTTACTATGTCATATTATTTATATCATATTATTTATATTAAAGTTATATTATACTATGCATTATTACAGTTTGTTGATTTAATTTTTAGTGTTTTTCTTGTGCTTGGTATTGAAAAAGGTAAGAAATTGTTGATAAAGAAAGGAATTTATAGTGTTGGCGAAAGATGAAAAATAGAGGAGATTTTAAAATTTAAAATATATTCATTCAATTTCTCTTTCTTTTTAATTAGTCCAAGGATCTCATGGAAAAAACCAAGATCATCATCTTGATTTAATAAAAATAAATTATACACATTCATTACTTGGTGTGATCTTATGGAGTGTACTATTTGGGACCTGGTATAGATTTTTCTCAAAATATACATCATCATCACCAGGTGTTGGTCGTGGTGGCAATAATAATAAAGCAGCTATTCTAGTATCATTAGTAGTTTTATCTCATTGGTTTGAGGATTTATTGGCTCATAATGATGGTGATTTAATTAACATTAATATCAAAGAATAATTGTTGTTGTTGTTGTGTATGTATGTATGTGATTTATTAACATTTCAAAAAAATTTTTTTTTGTTATTTATAGATTTGTTACTTTTTACATTTGATAATAGTCAACCAAAATATGGATTTGCTTTATGGGATTATCCAGAGTTTTTGCATCCATTAGAATTATTTCTTTTCTTTCTACCATATTATTATTATCTTACCAGTACCACAACCATCGCCAATGATAATCAAGATTTTTGGGCAAGATGGGGACCAGCAATTCTTAGCATTGATTCGATTTTTACATATCTATTAATTAATATTACTAATCCGCCAAAAAACGTTAATGTTATGGGTATTGGTATGCTTTTAACCTATTTCAAAACTATTTTTTTAGCACATAAAGTGGATAAATTTAGAGTTTCTATTAATGATAATATCATTAATGTTAATGATGCTGCTGCTGGTAAAGATGATAATGGAACTAAAAAAATTGAATAATGATTATTGTCTTGGGAAGGGATGGATGGATCAGGTGATTTATATGTAAAGCAAACATAAATAAATATCAGGCAAAATTAAAAAAATCATTTAAATAAAAATTCTTAAATACTAGTATATTTTATTAATGTTCATTAAAATATATAAAGTGATATTAATTGGGGCATGCTCCAACAAAACCAGACAAAGTGAACATTGGTATTAGTATTACCATGAATTTCAGGGTTTAAACATGTTACCATTTATTATTCAACACTTTCCCACATTAAAATAATTTGGTAACAATTATAAAAAAAAAAATAATAAAATGATAAATTTAAAATTTAAAAATTTAGATTTTTTATTACTTTAATTTTTTATTACTTTAATTTTTTATTCAATTTTCAAGAAATAAGAGTCTTATTTAAGATCCTTATAAGCTTTCACCCATTAACTTTAATTCATTAAAAAGTATTAGCAAGTAATGATCTAGCTTGACAGATTTTTGGTACCACCATTCGATATCCTCCGATGTATAGTTCTTATCAATTTTAATGCCATTTATCTCATTATCTTTTCCCCATGAAAATTCGAGCCACCCACAAACTATATTCATTATCATATTAATGTGATTCTTCAACTCTTCTATTTAAAAAATTAATCAGTGATTTTTTTATTAAACCCCCCCCCCCACAAAATTATACAAACCCATTGTACTTGACATTTCCTCTGACTTTATATAACCATCGTACCTGGTAAAAGAGATTATTCATTGATTAATTTTTTTGTTTCCTTAATGGATTTATGAATATCCTGCAAAAATGTTTCACCAATTGAAATCATGTATCTGCATTTAATATAGTAATAGTATGATTTTTTTAGTTGGAAACATCTCAGACAAAAATTTCAAATATTTAGTGATTTCAACTATTTTAAAGAAATTAATTGGCTATTAATAAATGATCAAACTAGGGGGTTTTTTTTTTAAAAAAAAAAATTTATAAAATAATACAAACCTCCAGTCATTATATTATCAGGGATTGTCTCTTCCCAACTTAAATATTTACCACCAGAATTAATGACTGGGGATATATTCTTGATTAAGGTTTCTGGCCCAAACTGTTTTCTCAAAGCCCAAACTAGTTTGGGCAATTTGGGTTCCTCAACATTGTCTATAAGCATGAACATTAAAAAACTATATGAATCAACTTGTTTTAACTTAAACAACTTTAAAATAATTTCACCCAATTTCGGCTAATAACAAAAAGTAGTTTGGGCTTATAAAAAAATAAATTTTGCCCAAAGTATTTGGGCAATTTCAGCTACTAATAGAAGCAGTTTTGGCAAGAAACCTTACTTAATTCCATCAAAAATCATGCTAAGAGTGCCATTGGGTCCTTTTCCTATAATTTCATCTTCATTAAGAACATAATTAATTTGTTCCCTTACTGCTTCATCTTGAATACCAAATAAATGAACTTTACATGGACTAAGGTAATAAATTTTACTTACTTGTTGATCTAAATATGGCACATGAACATTTTGGGCTCAATCATAACTATAATGAGCAATAGCATCAATACTGAAATATTGTGATTTAATCTTTGGATAATGTTGATTAACCAGTTTCTTTGCTCTTCTGCCAATTTGGTGTTTTTATTGTAATAATTTCTTTTTAATTTGGCTTTAAACAGATGTTCTTTAAATCTTTTGAGCAAATCTTTAGCATCTTCTTCTTGGTGAGCATTTTAATGTAAACTGTCTCTAAAATGTTGACAAGTATCACATATGCCAGTCCTGGAACTCATAATTTGAATCTCTGGTGTCAATTGATGTCATAATTTTCTGAAGGCATCATATTTTAAGGATTTCATTTTGCTATCTTCTTCTAGACCAGCCAGAAAACCTCTGTGCGCAGATTTGTAACCCATTTCAGCTGGCAAGAATACAATTTATTAAGTTATTCTATTGGTACTTCTTCCTGGACTTGGTAATCCATGAACTTTTGCATAATTTTCTAGAAAATTCTTTACTACTTCTGCAACATTCTTATCAATCATCATTTTGGTTTTCCATTGAGGCATTCTTTTAATATTGCCATGAGTTCTTGGTAAAGACCATTGTTTATCAGATGGTTTCTAATATTTTCAAAATAAGTTCTACCAACTCCTAACATATTGAGGTAAGTTTCTTGACAAAGAAGTGTATTATGATCCCAACAGTAGAAAGTTCTTTTATTAGATCTGGTTTTCTTCTTAAGATCAGGGCTGGCTGCGTAACTCAAATGAGCACTTGGCTAAAATGACTAAACTATTTAGTCATATGTTAAGTCAAGTTTAGCCAAGTTTAGTCAAGATGATTGTTACTAAATTAGGTTTTTAACCCCTTTATGCTGCCAGCCCTGCTTAAGATATCTGCTAGTGCTTGTCAATCCACCATCCATTGCTTTAAGTTGAGCCATTAAAAATATGTCTTGCTCTGTTTTAGAAGGAGCTTGAAAAGATTCTCTCAATTCTGCAAATTTCTCCTTAGGAATTCTGGAAGAGCAACCACAACCACAACTTTTTTCTAAAAAATCAATTGCTTTTTTATATTCATTAGAACCATTACATTTATTATTACTTTTCATATACACCTTCTTTTTCCTGTGAAAGTTATTCAATGGTGGTGTAAAGGAAATAGTAATGGTGAACAAATGTAAAGAAAATAAATGATATAAAAAGATAAATAAAAATGAAACAGATGACAAGTTTAGTTATAATTGTAAATATTAGTTTGAATATTCTACAGACAAATAAATAAATGGAATGAATGAAAAATAATTTCTTTTTTTTTTTTATGCAATTTGTTCATTACCTTCCCCTCCACTGAATTTCAGCAACTCCTCCATCTGCTTCAACCTATCTTTCATGTTCTTCTTCAGCTCCTTCTCTTCCTCCTCCAGTCTCACCTTCTTCTTCTTGTCTTCTTCGTCAAGCTCTCTCCTCCTCCTCATCTCTATTCTCAACTCCTTCAACCACATTCCATTGTCCTCCCTCTCTTCAAACTCCTTCAACTTTTCTTTTGCCTCCTTGAGCTCGTTCTTTGCAACTTCTAATTCCTTTTCAATTTTCAATTTTTTTTTAAAAATTTTTTTTTGATTGTAATTGTTACAATTAATAGGACCAGGAAAACTCTATTGAATGTCACTGCCAACACTATGATTCAAAAGTACTTTTAAAAAGAGGAAAGGTGACCACAACACTATAATTTGAATTAAATTTAAATCCAAACAAGGAAAAAAATCACGCCATAGGGGTACTGACTACCCATTTTTGGTTAATTATTGTAAATTATTTCTTAAACAGAAAAAATCAACCAATCAACTTTCGAGATTCGCGTTAATATGGTCAGGTGCTTAATTTGGCAGTGACACCCAATAGTTTTCCCAGTTTGACAAGTTTTATTAAATTCGGTTACCTAAAATAATTCAGTTTTATCATAGCTGCTTTTTTTGAATATGAAAAAATAGGGAATGAATTTATGTTGCAACTGATTGCAACCGGTTTTAATTAAACCAGTTCCAACCTCTATTTTGTGATTATCAATTAAAGGTAACAGTGATAGTGGTTAGCTAGCAAAGGAAAGTTTAGGATTGAGAACCCAGTTACACAATCACAACATGAATTGACTCGTTTTTTTTGGATGATGATTTTTTTAAAAAATCCAACATGTGAATTGCATTAGGGTTGGAAATAGAATAGGTTTATTGGGGCCAATGAGTTTTAGTATGGTTCATTGCTATCAATAAAATACTAAATATGGTAAAATGATGCACTGATGACTCTGGATTACGCGATATTTCAAATTTTTTAACTAAAAAAAAATATCTCAGCATTAAAGATGGCACTGCAACTAGGAGAATGCAACTAAGGTTTCTGGTCGAAACTACCCCTCTTAGTAGCTGAAATTGCCAAATCATTTTGGGTAAAAATTAGGCCTAACCTATTTTTTATTAATAGCTGAAATTGGATGAAATTATTTAAATTAAAATAAGTTGATTTACATAGTTTTTTCATGTTTATAAAAAATATTGAGAAGCCCAAGTTATTTTCAAAGCTACTTTTTTTTTCAAAAATAGTTTGGACCAGAAACCATAGTTGCAGTTCCAAAATTTTTTTGAAATCTAATGATGCAACTGCTGCAACTTGTCTGCAACTTCTGCAACTACTGATTGATCAGCTACTTCATTCATTCAATTAAATTCTAACCAAAAAAAAATGGTGACATAATTTAAAAATCAACAATAATATTTTTCCTGAGTGAATTTTTGATGCTACACATATTAATATGTACAACGAATAATCAATTTTATAAATTAACATTAGTAATAAAAGATAATGTTTGCAGTTATGTGGTTTCATTTTTGATACTAATTCATTATAATTATAGTTGCAGAAGTCGCAGCAGTTGTAAAAAATGTCACAGGAAAAGCTGCAACTCAAGCTTTAAAATCTGCAGTTACAGAAAATATAAAAACAGCTACAGACATCAACTTCCTAATACAAAAACACCCTAAATGAAATTTACATAAATAGGCCATTTTTATAGAATCTAATAAGTCTAATATTGCTTACCTTGTGAACTCAATTTATTTATTACATGTTATTTTCTTTATTTTATTATTATAGATGGTTATAAGACTAGTTTTTCATAGTCATCAAAACTATTTTTCATGATTGCCAGAATTATTCAAACTTTTAAACTAAAATACATCAAATGGCATAGTTATTTTATATACTCTGGTGAAGCTATTGCCAAAGCTGCTTATTGTTTCTAAAAAAATTTAGACAACCATCTATAATTATAATATTAAATAATGATGGAAACTACTTTTGAATCTACAAATTTTTTTCTTTGAATGTTTTCATAACAATATTTATTCTAAAAGGATTTTTGACATAGCTATGTAAGAGGTGAATGCCTTCAAATCACATCTTGCTCAATACATCAAAGCTCACCCTTGTTTACCCTGATGGAATTTTTTTTTTCCACTGTAATGGGAGTTTGCTGTGACTGTACCAATTAATTAATTTTGCATTTTCCACCAAGATGTCTTTCAAGAAAATATAGGATCCCAATTTTTATCTAATTTGATATCTTACTGTTTTTAGACCATTCTCAAAATGCAAGGAACATAAGGGTGATTTTTTAATTTTCAGGTGTAAATTTGAATCTTTTCTTGGCAATATTCATTGTACATATTGTCATATGATATAGATGCTGTTTTATTTTTATTTTTATTAC
Organism: Entrophospora sp. SA101; assembly: GCA_958430865.1. NCBI lineage: Eukaryota > Fungi > Glomeromycota > Glomeromycetes > Entrophosporales > Entrophosporaceae > Entrophospora > Entrophospora sp. SA101. The sequence goes on along the minus strand of CAUDNR010000158.1, from coordinate 95,800 downwards.
AAAAAAACAATTAATATAAATTTTTGCCCGGATTTTTCACATAAACTTATCTTATCTAAAAATCACTGTTCACATTTACTTTATAAATCCGAATTCTATCAGTAAAATATAATCCCTGTGTTCAAAATCAAAATCGAGGTTGAAATCCGTGTAACAATAATGAAAAATCATTAAACATTTTTTGCTAATTTCACTTTATAAATTTATTCATAACGAACCTTTTAACAATGTCGAGTCGTTTCAGAAGGTCGAGTTCTTTATTTGTCTCTAGACTTTCGAGTCGAACAACGTGAGTTTGGATATTTTTATTTTATGTTGAATAGTTTAGTGTATTACCAAGTATTTGTTTGTATAGTATTTTATTTATTTAACTTAGAACCGAAGATCTTGAAGAAACTTTCAGAGAATTTGGTCGACTAAAAGATGGTGACTATATGGAAACATTAAAATTACTGAGTTGATTTATCTTATATTTTTAACATACATCAATGAAACTTGAAATTATTTTTTTTTTAGTATATATACCAAGGAATTATTATACTAGAGAACCAAGAGGTTTTGCATATATAGAGTATCCTTTACAAGCAAGATCAAAATATCTATAATCAAGCAGTGACCTATTGCCTCTAGAAAAGAACTCGATATTTTACAAGATGCATATATTTCTCCTTGACAAGAAATCGCGGCTATATCTTTTTCCTAAAAAAAAAAGATATTATGATGAACGTGATTGTGAAGAAGCTTACAGACACAGAAACTTTTATTTACACGGAAGAGAATTGACAGTTGAATTTGCACGTGGTGATCGTAAAAGTTAGTGGCTACTTGATAGAATCAATAATCGAACGAACGAATGAATGCTTTTGATCAAACTTTCAATAAACTAATAAATAAATAAATATTTTTCCAAATTATAAAATTTAGCTCCAAGAGAAATGAGACATGGCGGTGGTGGAGTTTATCCGTAAGTTTTATGAATAATAATAAAATTTGCTTTAATTGAAAATGAATAGTTTCTTTAAACTTTTTAAAAAAAAATTTTTTTTTGCCACCTAGACGTGAACGTTATACTACACCAGAAAATTCCTATAGACCAAGGTATACAACTTTAGAATTAAGAAATTGATGATTTAATTGGAAATTTTGTTAGTTTAAACAAGTAGCTTGACTTTTTATTTAAACATCAAGATATAGTCGTAGTAGATCACCAAGTAAAAGATTTTATGATGAACATAAGAATAATAATCGTCAATACAAATCAAGATCAATATCTCGTTCACCACAATATGATAATTATAAAAGGTCAGAAAAGGAATTGGTGGGCTATTCTTGGGATGCTAAATAAATAGGAAAAGACATTTTATTTTTCATGGCTTTATTTTTTTTAACTCTTTAATTTTATTTTAGGAATGATTATTATTAAAATAAATAGATTATAATTATGTTGTTTAATATTATATATATTATTTATGACATTAACAAGTGGAAAAACATGTAATGAATGATCAATTATTTCATTAAATATTCCTGACCAGAAGAGACTCGCATTGGATCTTTTTAACATTGAGAATGTGTTGAAGAAATGGTACTCAGTATATATTGGGTGTTAATAATGGTTTGTGTGGGTTTATAGGTCATTGAGAAGAGTTGTAAAGTGAAATGAGAAGTTGAGAGCAATCTTAAACAAAGGAGTTGCTGGATGATTCTCAAATGTGTTTTTTGAATCTTTCTAATGACAATTTAAATTTAAATGCATCATTTAAAATTTTCAATGCAATGATCCAAATCCAAATAATAGTCATTAATTTTAATTACAAAAGTTTTATTCTTTATAGCAACCTAAAGGAAATATTTTATTTGTTAATTCTAAATGTGTAGCAACATATAGCGCTATTGGTTTATTTCTAATTTAAAGAATTCCAAATCATTTATTAATCTGCAAAAATAAATTATTATTATTAATTAATTGGTTAAAGAAAAATCAATAAAAAAAAGTAAGCACCTTGAAGAATTAAATTCAATAATAATTTCTAAAATATATTTTTTTATCTGGATTCGTTTTAAATTTATTAAAGATTTGTCATCTTCACATAACAACTTCTACTCAATAAATGATTCAATTAAATGAAAGTAAAGGTTGAATCAATATTAAAAAATCAATCCAACTGCTCCGACGTGATTCACTGGTACTGGTGCTGGTGGTAATGCTCGTCTACCTACAAATTTAAATATATGAGCCAAACAGCAATTATGAATCATATTTGATATAAGAATATGCCTTGCATTCTCGGAAATGAAAAAAAATATATTGTTATATGATCTCGTGACTGTTTGAGATATTGACTTAGCATCAGCCTTTTCTGAAAATCCAGTTGGGCTAATTTAGTATATTCTACATATTATTTTCATCAGTAGTTCATCAACAACAACTAGACAGGCCAATTGTCTCATCCTTTGTCAGTTTCCCCAATTTCCCTACAAATTCATAACTCATTGGTGAGTATTTTTCTCATGGTATAAAAAAAATTTTTTTTTATTTTTGAAAACTTTGCCATAAAGTAAAAAAGGCTTTATTTTATCAATTTTATCTAGAAGAATATCAACCAATCCTTCAATGATTGCTTTTCACCAATCCACAAAAGCAGGCTATAATATACAATTTCCTCAGATCATGGTAATAATTATTGTTATTATTTTATAATAAATTACATTCTCATAAATTCATTGCTGAATTACAACACACAATTAAAAAACGATCCCGGTAAAAAAAAAAAAAAGAGGACTGTTTTTATTTTAATAAATAATTGTCTCTTTTTTTCAACTATTTTTATAGGCTGGGTGGGGAGTAAACCTACTCAAAAAAAGAGCAAGTCTATTTATTTGCATTTAGAGAATCTAATTAATTTTTACCATTAATAGATCAATGAAGCCGTCGATAAATATTTTTTTATAGGCTTATTACTCAATGTTGAAGTCCCAATAAACTTAAATAGATATAAATTAAATCAAACTTTTAATAAGGAAAATTAACAAATCCTCAAGTTTATTTGTTTGATTATGCCATTTTTCTTATTCTTTCGTTTGTTAAACTCTAATGTCTTGCAAATTTCGCATGGATCTTGCAATCTATTATTAACATGCATAAATATATGTTATTAATCAATAGTTATTTTAATAATAATGTTTTTGGGATTGGGATATATTGTTTCAGAAGTTTTCTTGTTTAGTATAACAGAGTTTGCCCTTATTGAGTATATATATATACAAAAAAATTTTTCAATAAAATGTATGGTTATATATATTTTGCAATCTTTCTCCCGCATCTTTTATTCAGATGGTATTTATTGTAGTAGTCAGTTTGTCATAAACAATGCTAGCCTTTTCTTTTGAAAAAAAAAATATATATAGAGATCTATAAAAAAGGTTTATTTATATCATGTGATGGATGATAAATAAAGTACCCACTCATTGATTTACTTGAAGAATTGATTTTGATTTTTCCATTTCATCACAAATATTTTTATAATTTTGCAATTTATTTTCCATTTCTTCAACTATTTTCTCATGCTCCTCTAATATCTTCTTTTTTTCCAAGCATTTTTTTCTGATTAAATTTGTATCCATTATCGCATGTTGTTTATCGCTATCCATAGTTTCACATTCTCTTTTGACTTCAATCAACTTCATGTCTAATGCATCTTTTTCACGTTTTAATCCTTTTAATTGTTCTTCCGCTTCCTTGACCTTTATTTCCATTTCACATAATTCTTTTGTAGCAAGATCTAAATGTTCATCATGTCTCGATAATTCACCATGAATTTTTTGTAATGATGATAATTCTTCTTGAACATCTTTTTCCAACTTTTCAAAGTCTTGTTGTAGTTGTTCATTCTTTGCTCTAAGACGATCAGCGAAATTTCCAAAGAATTTGACTCGAACATTACGTGTTTGTGGTGATGGTGGCATTTTGATGTCTTTGTATTTATTATTGCAAAAAATTAAAAATAGAAATAATCACGGCCGATCGGAGATCACAAAAAAAACATTTGGACATAATTTTGCAGTGAACGTTACTCCAAAAAATCTAATAATAATGTTTCATTCTCCCCTTCCACATCAATGTTAATATTAACATTAAAATGAATGTCCAAAATCAGAGATTGAGGAATGGCAATTTATTAATGAAGATAATAATGGTATTATCTTATGTCAATCAAAATTTCAAACACCTTGCAAGCAAAGTAAAATTTTTTCTAATTTAACCTTCAAAGAATTCTTAACAAAATTTGTAAAGCAAGTTTGAATACACATACCTACCTCAAATTGTGAGATTCCCCCCGATGATTGTATGATAATCTTGATGCGAGTGTCAATAAAAGCAGTACTTTCAGCCTGTCGTATAATAACCAATATTTAAGCTAGCATTTTGTTTTAATAGTCGTTTGAAAGTTTTAGTTTGGCTTTACATTTTTTAATTAGTATAAGAAAGTTATTTTTTTAGTGAAAACGGAGGAATTATTTTTTTAAGAATGGGAGTTGATGACTTTCGTAATGTTACACATATTATTGGCCACATTTTGCTCTCCAACTTTCATACCCCAATTCAAGTGTAATTTCATAAGTGTAACGTTACGAAAATTGTCGATACCCATTCTTTAAAAAAAAATTTCTCCGTTTTCACTAAAAAAATAACTTTCCTATATTAATTAAAGAATGTAAAGCCAAACTAAAAAATTTCAAATGACTATTAAAACAAAATGCTAGCTTAAATAGTGGTTATTCTATGACAGGCTGAAAGCATTGCTTTTATTGACATTCGCATCAAGATTATCATACAATCATCGGGGGGAATCTCACAATTTGAGGTAGGTATGTGTATTCAAACATTTTACAATGTTTGTTAAGAACTCTTTGAAGGTTAAATTAGAAAATTTTTGACTTTGCTTGTAAGATGTTGAAATCCTGGTTGATGTAAGATCATCTTCATTCATACCATAAGTATTGGCAAATTTGCAGATCACTGAAATAATTGAATAGTGAAATAAAAAAAATAAAAAACAATTCAATTTTATTATCACGATCACTTTTGTGTATTAAGCAAAAATCAATTTCCATAATTATTCACAAGTTTTATAATGTTTTATTTACAATTAATAAATAAAGAATGTGCACCATTCTTTGATATATATATATATATTGTAATGATTCATTAAACATAAAATTATTTATATCATTTTTTCATTCAATAATTAAAACCCAATCATCAAGTTTAATAGCATAATAAAAAATGCATGTCATGTTTGAAATTTAGATTTGGACGCTTTTTTGGCCGAATTTAATTAATTCCAAAATTCTTAATTTTTATTATTATTTTATTTTATTTATTTCTATTTTTTTATAATCTTTACTTTTATTAATTTTATCCGTATTACATCTATTTCGTAATTTATTTAACTTTTTTAAGGAAGAATCGTCTTTCCAATATTTCAATTTTGAAATATCGGCGCAATTTTGAAATATTGTTACAATTTTGAAATATTATTACAATATTGAAATAACTTTTCAATATTGAACGGAAATTTCAATTTTGAAATATTAGAATTACTAATTAATTGAATTGTATATAAGGAGCTTGAATTCAATGTACTTGAAAAGTAATTTTCTTACAAGTTAATTAGTTTCGACTAAGAAAAACTAAATAAATAAAAATAATAAATATTTTATTTTATTTAAAACTTTTATCTTCCTTAAACAAAATTATTCGCTAATAATAAAATCAATTCGTTGATAACCTATTCATTCTGATCCACACATAAACAAAAATAATTGTTATCACCCATTAAGACACGCTCTCCCAAATTTAATCGGTGACAATATTGGGAAATAAAAAAATTAAAAATGTGAAATTTTTGGGATTATTGAGTTGGATAACCTTTAGATTTTTTTACAGCATCTATTCTCTTAGGCATACTATCAACTAAATTTGCCAATGTCTCCATGTCAATTCGGTATTATTCTTCTTCCAGGGCAGCAAAAAGATCATATTTACTTATAGGAATATTCTCATGTTTTCTAAATCTTCTTTCAAAGCTCAAATTTTCTATTGGATTTAAATCTGGATTAAAGAATATAATTATCTTGTTTAAATCTGTCACCGATTAAACTTTGGGAGAGCGTATTTTTAATTGGTGATAACAATTATTTTTGTTTTTGCGTGGATCAGAATGAATAGGGGATCAACGAATTGATTTTGTTATTAGCGAATAATTTTGGTTAAAGATAAAAGTTTATTTAAATAAAATATTACTATTTTATTTATTTAGTTTTCTTAGTCGAAACTAATTGACTTATGAGAAAGTTACTTTACAAGTACATTGAATTCAAGATCCTTATATACAATTCAATTAATTAGTAATTCTAATATCCCAAAATTGAGATATTCTCTCAATATTGAGAAGTTATCCCAAAATTGAGACGATATCTCAAAATTGCGAGGATATCCCAAAATTGTGAGGATATCCCAAGTTGATTCTTTCTTAAATAAACTACGACGTTATACAAATAATTAATAAATAAAATATAATAGATAAAATAATACTAAATTAATAAAGGTTATAACTAAAAATATAATAATAATAAAAATTAAGAATTTCGGAATTAGTTAAATTCGGCCAAAAGAGCGTCCAAATCTAATTCCAGTAACAAATTGTTTCAACCCTGCCTGCTCTGAGATTGAGCATTATCATCTGAAATACCCATAACTTTGAAAGGTTCAAAGATTGAAGAAGAGGTAATAAGTAATCTTTGAATATTTTTTCATATACTTCACCTGTAATGTTAACATCAAATTTATAAGTGGACCAATTTGATCTTGAGTAAAGCATCTCCATACCATTATTCCAGGTGAGTGGGCAACCTTAGGTACTAAACAATCAATTTTATATTTCTCATGGGGTTGTCTCCAAGCCCAATTTTGGGAGTCATTTGTCAAATATAATGAATCTTGATTCATCACTGAATATGACTTCATTCCACTCTAATCAATCTTTACAACATCTCACAAAATGACAACATTTCTTTCTATTTACTTCTGATATTAAAGGCTTTCTTTCTCCTGCACATATATGGTAACCCATATAAATTTCTTTGCACCATTCTTGTACTTACAAGCCTTATTTATCTCATTTGGACAACTTTCACTAAAGCATGTTTACCTCTATCTGAAAGTGACTTGGGTTTCCCACTTCTCTTATCATTTTCAACAGTTCCTTCTTTATTATATCTTTCTAGAATATTATATATGGTTATCAATTGCATCCCAAGTCTTTTGCTTATTTTTGTCTTACATCCCATTTTCAAGCAACAACTACTTTTGCATACACAACAACAAATAATTCTCTAATTTTAGTCATCTGATTTAAATGATTTTTTTGTGAAATGATATAAAGATCTAAAAACAATTTTATAAGTGTATGTTTATTAGGGATCCAAAATTTCATGTGTAACAAATTTTTCCTAGGGGTTGGCACCGTTAACCATTCAACCGTGGTTAACCGGGAATTACTCGTTTATTCGTTTTATTCATTTTGTTCGTTTTGTTCGTTTTGTTCGTTTTGTTCGTTTCATTCGTTTCATTCGTTTCATTCGAATAGAAATCCTAAGGACGTTCTATTTTTTCAGTTCATATATAAAATTCATCGTCTCCGCAAACTTTTAAACTTTTATTGTTTCAGGTTATAAAATACAACGCCATTGAGTAATTAAGCCTGTGTCTCCAGAAAAAAACTCATTCACCGGTTGTTATTAGATTAGAAATTAGTGGGTTTGGTTCTAAATAAGCAGAGTGCAAAATTAGAATACCAGGAACTGCCAAATAGTTTTAGCCTAAGCTCTAAATAGTTCGGTTCGGTTTCGGTTTGGTTCAAAGAGTAAACCGAACCGTTCGGAGCTTTAGAAATTATACAAATTCAAGAAAAATATCTAAAGACCTTTTTTCAGAGAAAATCCAGATTTTCAAAGTACTATTTCCAACCTTGGTTGAAGGATGAATGTGTAGTTCGATATATCTTTTTTTTTCTGAAATAAAGAATTATATATAATAACGCAAAAAAGATTAGCAAGAAATGATTTTTTTTCCTCAAATTAATCATTTTTCATTCCCAATTAACAAGTCAATTGGATCACATCTCCAAACAAAATGCCCGGTCAGTATGGTAATATCTTGCAGAATGTTACTATTACCAATTGTTAAGTGTAACTGATCTCTTCCCTTCGGTCTAAAGATTAAAAGCAAGAGCATCAACATCTATATATATCGATCCAATTCAACCTGACTTCACTAACTGATTCAAATCCACAGTGTTTTTTATTTCTACCCTGTCAGCAGATAATATGAACTCATTCTTTTTTTACGTTTTCATCGATGTTCTCCTTTTCTAATTGTTGGATGTACCTTTTCTCAAAATCTTTTTAAAACTGATATTTAAAATATTAACTTGGCTAGAAAATAGTGATCAAAAAAATTACATTATCTAAAGTATATGAAAAGTTCCAAATTTTACTATATTTTAATTTTAATGAAATAATTAATAAATTATTAATATCACAACCATCATTTTCAAATTTTCTTTGCAAAACTTATCAGTTGAAAATAAAAATAAGATAACCTATTACTTTGTGATTTTGTGTAGATCAATTTTGAAATCATGTTTAACAATTTGAAATTCTCTCTAAAAAATTTTGCCAATATTTGTAATAAAGATATCAGTAGAAATTATAATAAAAATATACATTTAAAAAAGAAAGTCTTTATAAATAATAATTATAATATTTTTATTAATCAGAATCAATTACATTTTCATAAAAATAATGTTAATTTGTTAATTGAAAAAGTCAATTATAACAACAAATATATCCATTCATCGTTTTTCAATTATTTTGATAAATCTAACATCATTTACAATAATGATGATAGCAAAAGTAATGATAACGATGGTAACAATGATTCTGGCAACAATAATAATACTGTCACAAACACTACTAAAAGTATAGATGTTGACACAAAAACCACTAGCAACATTGCAGAAATCACCAACACAGCTTCATCTTCGTTGTCTTCATCACCACCAGCAGCAGCATCAGCTAATGATCAACAAAATTTAGATAGACGTCTATTAATTTCATTTACATGTAAAGTGTGTTCTCACCAATCAACAAAGACGATGTCAAAACACTCATATGATCATGGTGTAGTGATTATACAATGTCCTTCATGTAATAATAATCATTTGATAGCTGATCATTTAGGATGGTTTCGTGATGGTAAAACAACTATAGAAGACTTGATGCTTGAAAAAGGTGAAAAGGTTTTGAAATTTATTGCAGATGAGAAGTTTGAATGGAATTCTGAGACAATTGGGAAGGGAAAATTGAGAATAAAATTACAAAAAAATTCAATCAAAGGAAAAGGTCAATTTCCTGAAGATGATTAGTTACTAAAACTGATGTTGGTTTTTCTGTTACTGTTGATTAAAAGAAATTTTCTTGATTGATTATCTGTGAAAATTTCAGAATGGTAGACCATTATATATTATTATACTGCGTATATTTATTTAGTAATAATTAAATTTAAAATATCATTAATGTCTGGCAACATCAAAAATTGGTATACTTGTTGTCATAGTAATTAATAATCATTTTTGCAATCAATGCTCTTTTTTTAATAAAATTATATATCATAAATTTAAAGCTGTAATAAAACAAAAGAAATACATCTTTAATCATCAGATAATCACCCAATCATCATCATCTCCTTCATCACTTTCCAGATAATCTCTGGGTAATTAATTTCATTGTGAATTCTTTGGAACCTCATTCTTTATCAAAAGTTACTAATTAAAAATATCAGTTTGAACAAAATATATTTCAATAAATTATATTAACTTGTTACAATTATTAAATACTTTAAACAACCGTTTATTCAACTCATTATATAGAGGATTGATAAGTTTTCTAAATCTTGACAATTTAAACCAATTGATTGCTGTCATTTTGACTACAAATTTTTCCATTTATTCTAATAATGTTTAGACAATTATGACAAAAACAGAAATGACTTTTTTTCAATATCCAAGTCTGATTCTTTTATTTTTGTAATAAAAAAACATCCTCAATTTTGTATAATGGTGGATTATTGCTTAATATCGTTCTTCTGTCTGGTCTTATTTGATCCAAATCATCATGTTCTTCGAATCTTTGCCTTGTTACTTAATCCTCCTAAGGAAGGATCTATAATAGTCATTGACGGCTAGGGTACTGTGAATAAATTACGATTTCTTCTTTCTCTATTAATGCTTGAATCCACAATCCCTTATAATGTGCCCTAGTTGCCCGCAGGAATAACATTTCTTTTTTGGATCTTTGTTTGTCAAGTTGTCAATAGTTCTATCCCGTGATAATAGAACCTAAATAATTGATCCGGATTTACCCTTGAAATAAAGAAATACGAGGCCCACTGCTATCAATTCGGGATAGTTATCTTTCCAATTAGAATTTGATAGTAAAGGCAGTTAATAATATCCAGTGTGATGAGTTCAAGATATTTAATTGCATCTAGCAGTTTATTTGTAAAGATGAAGATAAAAACAAAGGTATGCTTTGCATTCAATAGTTCTAACAATAATTTAATTATCAATCATGAATTGAAATTTGGGTTTCTGTATCAAATCAAATGGTTTTAGTCCACACAACCTGCACAAGCGTCATTGATTAATTTTTTGGGAGAGCGAATTTAATTAAATCAGTAGATCATGAGGTCAAACCAGGGTATTTACTAGCAATAGTTTTGGGTATGATTTGATTATCAAGTCGAAACTCGTTAGTTATTATGATTATAAGAATCTAATTTTTGTTTGCTCTTATGATTTGATTGGCTGATCATTACACATCAAATGCAAATGAAAATCATTTATTTTTTTTTTCTAACAAAAAAATAAATCAATAAAATGGTAAATCTAATATTAATCAACTAATTAATTAATAAAAAATGAACTAGTTAATAATATATATTAGAAAAAAATAAAAATATTCTAATAAACCAAATTTTGTAGGGTATTGACATTAAGAAACACCACGTAAGAAAGAGGAATAGAACAGAACCAAAAAGTGAAGATGTTTATCTCAGGTTATTAGTTAAGGTAAATTAGAATGAGCGAGTGAATAATGAAAGGAACAAACAAATAATTTGGTTCAAATTAAAGTCATTAACACACACAGATATATATCTTACATTAACAAATAGCTTTATAGAGTTTTAGCGAGAAGAACAGACTCTAAGTTTAATAAAGTGATATTAAAACGACTATTTATGTCACGAGTGAATAGACCACCAATTTCAATTTCTCGACTAATTTGTAATTTGGAAAAGCATTCAGGTAAAATTGCAGTGGTAGTTGGAACAGTCACAGATGATAATCGAGTATTAGATATACCAAAAATATCAGTTGCAGCGCTCAGAATAACAAAAACAGCTAAAGCGAGAATTTTAAAAGTTGGTGGCGAAGTACTCACACTAGATCAATTGGCTTTACGTTCACCAACCGGTTCTAATACTGTACTCTTACGAGGTCCTAAATCTAGAGAAGCCATTAGACATTTTGGGATGGGTCCACATAAGAACGCCAAGTATGAATTTTATATTATTATTATTATTATTTCATTAATTTTAATATTATACTAAAAAAATTTCTTTTTGATTAAATAATAATGACAATCAATAAAATTTAAAGACCTTATGTTCGTGCAAAGGGAAGGAAATTTGAGAAAGCACGTGGTCGTAGAGCTTCTCGTGGTTTCAAAGTTTAAAATTAAATTATTATTGATTTTATAGCATTGTAATTATCATTGGATTGTTACATTAATAAATTTGCACATTTGCAGTTTTTATCACTAAATTAAAAATTCATAGGCAAAAAAAAACTTAATTCAAGTTTTGTTTGTTGTAAAAATATATGTCTTATAAATCCTTATTGCATCAAGATAAAAATAATTTGAGAGCTAACTTTTTATTTAGATTTTTGAAAAAAATTAAGGAAATTTTCAAGGTTCCAATATTTCAGGAAGTTTCAACTCCTTCCATTTCTTCACTTGGAATTCCACTAAACATATACTGTTCTTGATACTCTTTTCATTCAAAATAAACTGTGAACACGCTAGCCTATTCATAAACAAATAAATTAGGAATCATAGACTAAATTAGAGAATGGATCATCAGATTCTATATCCAAAGACTTTATTTCATCAATTACTTCCTTCTCTTCTTTCTCGTCATCATTATTATTGTTTCTCAATGGTATGAATAATTTATGTGCGTGCAACATCATTCTCCAAGTATCAGTATAACAAAGATTTTCGCATAAATTTTCATAATGATAGTCTCCTAATATAGGATGTTTTAAATATAAGCAATGCAATCTCAATTGATGTCTTCTTCCTGTTATTGGAAACAATTGAATTAATGTTACTGATATTTTATCATCATCATCATCACCATTATTTAAAGGATGAAAATATCCTCTTTTAATTACTTTAATTTCAGTTTTTGCTTCCTAAAAAAAATGCAAGTTCAATTAGTTTATACATTTTTTTTTAGTTAAACACATCTATGTGTATAGTTGTACCTTTCCAAGATTGTCCTCACTACCAAGACACATTCTATATCTATTATTAGGTACTTCAGCTATAGGTTGATCAACAATATAACTATTATCAAAAAAATAATAAAGTTTTTTAGAAGAGAAAAAATTTTGTTTGTTGTCAATTTTTAATGCTCACTTATCATCTTTCATCCAATTTCTAACAATTGCCAAATAACTTTTTTTAACAGTTCTTTTTGTAAATGCCACGCTTGCTAATCTTGCTGAAAGTTTTGTCAATGCTAGACAATAACAACCTGATGTTGAATAATCCAATTGATGTACGTTACGTAACGGCTTTGGTAATGTTGGATCATAAGAATATAATAATGATAATACTATATACATATAATAAGTAATCATATAATAAGAAAATGTATAGTAATTTGATTTATTTGTACATACCAGTTGGTCTTTTAGAAGAATCGCCATCAATTTTTACATCATAACTTTTTATACAATGAAAAAAAAAATCGTTTATTGATAATATTAATGCAATTTTATTTTATCTTTTGTAAAACAATCAATCTTACGGTTTATCGATGACCAAAAATTCTTCATTACGAAACAAAATTTTGATCTTTGGTATATTGATACGAAATTCGTTATTTAATTTACTATTATAACGATATGTTTGAATTCTTGGATTATTATCATTAGTGGCTTCCATTTATAACGGTAAATTATTATATTTTTTATATTTTTGCGTGCATTTCAATTTCGATAATTGATCTGCATAGCTTTTTATTAAAATAAAATTTTAAATATATAAATTAATTAATATGATTTCTATGCATAATAAGATGGTGATATTAATATATCAGAAAGAAGTGTTAATTGTTCTTCAGTGAATTGTTTCGTATCTTCGTGCCAAGAATCCTGGTGCGTCCTTCTAAAATCTGCAAATGTTTTCTTTACAGTTGTCTAATTAACAGAACAATTATATGTATATGTATGTATATATATATATATATATTAAATTTAAGGATTAGAATTATTTATGTAAAAAAAGTTTTTTTATAAAAAATGATAGAAACAATAATTACTTGTATTGGTACAGGATCAGATATACAGTTCGCTAATTTTACAAGAACATCAGGCATCCATTTTGGCACTTCATATGGAAATGCATCAATTAAACATGAAAGACCAAGTACACCAGCATGGCGTGTAAGGATTGCCTCTTGAAAACCGAGCGGAAGGGCTGCACGTGGTGCTTGATTTGTTTTCTTTCTTGGAGGAATTTTAGTTTCCAATAGTTTTGAAAATTGCTCCTTTAATATGAAGGAAATAAGGTTTTTATATTTTAACATTTTTGTTAAACTTTAAAAGCATTTTCATTATCATTATCTATATATCTAATATACACATATATACATACTTTTAAAGTATCGATTGCATCTCTCTGTGAGCAACGAATAAGTCCCGATAATGTAACTGCAGCCAATTGTCTCACCTTTTATAAATGAATCATAAATAATTTTTAATATTGCAAAAATAAAAATATAATACAATAAAACTATTGTTGATATACACTCGCTCACCTCTATTTGGTTGTCTTTTAACATTCCGGAAACAACATTCATAACTTTAATCATTTCTCTTTTATTTAACATAAATAAATGTTTGAAAAAAAAGATTTGCAAAACAGGTAATGCTTTTACTCTGATACGCCAACTGGATGATTCGGTCAAAATTTCTAAAAATTTATCAATAATCAATGGAACCATATCTGGCGGATATGGAAATGAAGCAATTATGTTTAAAACAAGGGTTGATACTGTTTGTAGATCTTGATCATCGTTAACATCTTGCATTTGAAATATTGAGGGCAATAATGGCAATATCAAATAATAGGTTCCAGATGCTTGCCATAAAGTAAGAGCATCATACAACCATGCAACCACTAATAATAATAATAAAATAATAAAATTGGTATCGAATAATTATTATTAGCATTAATAACATTGAATGAATGTATAGATGTATGATGTATTTAGTCATGTGTTTGTATAATTTACCGGTTTTGCCAGCATTTCCATATTCCGATGATCCTTCTGAAGCTGGTTTCTTTTCTGTTTTCCAAATCGCTAATAATCTAACTGATTCATCCAATGTTTGTTTAAAATTTACATCCATACTCATGGGAACATACCCCATGCCATTACCACATTTTATATTACTCTCTAATATTTCATCAATGTTTGATGCAGAGGGATGCCATTGTATTTGTAAAAGCAAGTTTATATTTGCTGCAATCACATCACGTACTTGTTTATAAGGATGCCGAAGATTTTCAAAATAAACTTCAAGTAATGGTTTGGATTTTGGTATCATACGCCATGAAAATGAATTAAATAAAGTATTCACAAAAGAAAGTTTTTTTGCTTCAGCAAAAGAAGCATGTGATGTCAAGTCGACCTTTGATTTCAATATCAGTTCAATAATAGGAAGAACACGGCGAGGGTCTCTATTTCTCTGGTAAAAAAATCAATTTTATATATAATAAATTTTTTAAATTAATTTAAAACAAATTCAATAATAATAATTATCGACTTGTTACCAAACAATAGCCAAGAAATTTTTCCCAATATATTAATGAATCTGGTGTGATTAGATTAAATGTATTTTCAAGCAAAGGAATCAACCAACTCCATAAACTTTTTAAACTTTCCAATTTCCAATGTTTACTTCCTCTCACAATGCCAGCCATAATTTCTGACACTGCTCTCTGCTGATGCTTTTCCGTTGATTTACACAATTTTGTAATTTCTGGTATAATAATTTCTAGAAATGAATCTTCGTACATTTGAAAAATACTTTTAAAAAGATTTGCATTGATAACGGAGAAAACATCTTCTCTATCACGAGTAGATTCCTGTGACAAATACAGTATAAATGAAGACCAGAAACTATTTTCAGAAAATTTCTCAAGCAGTTTAAGATAAGCTGGATTAGATAAATTATCAACTGCTGGCATAGTGATTGAATTGGTACGTGGCACATAGTACTGAAGCTTTTCAGGCCAAACATACCAGCCGATATTTGTCTTATCCTGTAATATTCTATTAAAAAAACCAAAAAAGTTATGAAAATAATTTCGAAATATTAATTAAATCTCAAAAAATTTTTTTGCTACAAACAAGTTTTTTGCATCGTTTTCACTTTCAATTGGAGTAACACCAGATTCTAGATAATTATCTGTAAACCCAGTTGGGAGTGGAGACTTTACATAAAGCGTTTTCTTTAGAGGATTAGTTGATTTTCCCAATGTAATAAGTTCAGGATCACCCTCAAGAAATGTTCTTTGTTTAATATGAAATAATATTCTTGTAGTTGTTGAAATGGCAATACGTCTCATTGCTGGAAGTTCTGAAAGTAAATTATTCACAGCAAATTCGGCCAATTCAACAGATGTTGGTGCCTCCGGTCTTACTAATAAATCTAAGAAATTTGCTGCCATAGAAGCAAATCTCCAATGAAGATTATTAGAATTTACCAAACCCAAAAGTTTATCAACCTAATCAATCAATCAATAATTAATATACTGTTTTACTAATAAATAATTAATCAGGAATTAATGATTTTTTAATAATCATACAAGTTCAAAATAACTAGTCTTTTGCAAATCCATTCTTTGTTTAGTTTTACGTGAAATCCTCTCATACTTATCCTCGTCAAGTTTTAATGACAACGTATCCAAAGCTCGACAAATTGCATCATCTAAACTGTCAGTGAGAATTGTTTTGAATGCGGTGTTATTGTAGTTCATAAGATATTCATAAAAGACTTTACGTATCATTTCTTGAATAGAAGGCTAAATAATAATAAAAGTTTTAGCCTCTTTAATAAATACGTAAAAATATATAATATCATCAGAAAATAATGTCCCAAAATATGAATTCTATGATAAACCTTATCATTGTGTTGTGCTAGACAGATCCTAGTTATAAATAATGGAACAAATCTCCAATCTCTTAAACAGGTATACATATATGTCCTTGAACCAAGCAAGTACAAAGCACCCTTCATTCTCTCCGAGTTTGAATGTTCTAATAAACGAGTTTAAGTTAGTAAATTTAAAATTGATAAAAACATAAATAATAATAACGGCAATGAGCATAAACTAACCACCAGGCTCCAGAGCTTTCAACAAAATTGGAATTATAAGTGGTTTGGCGCCGATAAAGCATCTTGATGCATTGGTAAGGTAGGATTGTGCTATCCTAACATATTTATTAGGATATTTAAATTTGTAAATTGTGAAATTGATTAAAATCCAACCACAAATTAAATATTTTAATTATATTACCTCCTTATTTCTGAATATGAACTTAATGAAAGTTCTGCCAAGTCTTTTAGTAAATCGTCATGTAGTTTTGCTCTACTTCGGCCAAAAGAATTCTGTTTCAAACGACATAAATGTTGTTGATATGTTCGTTTTACTAAAAAAAATTATGTATATACATAGATATATTAAAAAGAATAATTAGGAACTAGAATATTTAAACTATATTTACCCAACAAATATCGAGGATATTTTTTATCGTGATGAGGAGTTTTTAACATTCCCTTTGAATATTGATATCCGCGTCTAACAGAATCGAATTTATACTTTTCTACACCTCGATCTGTTAAATATAACTTGGTCATCTAATCAAAGGTGTAATAAAATATATATAAATAAATAAATAAATAAATAAATAAATAGTCATCATCATAGAAAATACAATTCTAACCTTCAGAATAATTTTTAAACTATCAACATCATCTTCTCGTTTAGTACGGAAATAAGTTACAAGTTGATGAAGAAATTCTCCAACTTCCCTACGTAAATTTCGTGCAATTTGTCTTCGTGGATCATTTTTATCTGTAAAACAATAACCTACTGGTATGCTTTTTGTTGGATAAATTGCTTCAGTGTCCTCGTCTCTACAAGGTCAAAAACTTGTTAAATACATGGTTTTTTTTTTTGTTTAGAAAAAACTTTGAGTGTGCTGAGAAATGTATGACATCTTCAGAATTTTTACTTGAAATCAGAGTCTTCAATTTCACCATCATCTTCTACTAAAGTTGTCATTCCACTAATACAATTTCTGATAACACTTAATCGACGACAAAACTCATGTGCCATTTCTCGATTACTTAATACTGTTCCTTCCTCGTCAATTCCAGTTTCCATCAATTCTTTAATTCGCTTGATTGTTGGTTGTAAAAATATATCGAGTATTTCCATTGCAAAATCAAGTTCTTCATTGGTTGGAACATGCCAATTTATATTGACGTTATTCAGATCACCTGGTTCCATCCAATATTTATGATGGTTTTTTTGATAATCTAAATGATCAAACTGTATGTCATTATCATAAACTTTGTAATAGCAATAATAACAATATCATTCAATCAGATAATAATAAACATAATAAATGCCTTCAGAATTCCAACGTTCTATGTCTACAGTTCTAAACTCCAAAGGATAGGTGTGTGTTAATGCAATCAACATCATTCTCAAGAATTTCCCTGTCCACATATATCCTTTTCTTGACCGACACTTTTGTACCATCTCATTTGCCAACTCCAACAATTCTTTTTTATGTATAAGCAAATCTTGTCCACTAGTCATAACCACATGATATAAAATACATTGATACCAGTGAAGGGTTGTGTCTGATTGAATATGATGAGTTGATGATGTTGTTGGTGTGGAGGAAGCGCCATGTTGAAGTTCAACTGAGATGTTTGAATGACATAATGGAATGAATTGCGCAAGTGCTTTTTTTTTATTAGCATTTGTTAAAGTTGAACATAAAAAGCCTAGAATAATTAAATAAATAGTTGATCGATTGATGATGATCAGTTAAATAAATTGACGATGATTTTAACTGTACAAATTTAAATTTTGAGTTATACCCATTGGTTTTATAGCATTTTGTAAAATAGTTGTTGATGCAAAATCTATAACCATTTTTAAGGCCATGCTTTGAAGATGTTCTGACAATTGATTTCCAACTATTTCACATGCATGCTATAACGAAAAAAAAATAGAAATAGGTTTAGATATAGATAAATAAAAATACAAATAATGAAATTTAATAATTACCAATAGAACAGTAACCAAGCCAGTTTCCATATTCATTTTGCTACGTACTTGTTGTGGAAGATATTCAAACTGCAATTTTTAGATTGATTTTTTCGAGTAAAGGGAATTAATTGGTGATTTAAACATACAAAAAGACAGCTAAAGTATATTATTATTTTTAAAAAAGGATACTATAGTAAAGATTCTTCTATAAAACTTTGCCAGCCATTCTTCAAATTCTGAAGTACCGGCTTTACATAATGCATTTTCTTCTTCTCCATCAATTTCCATTTCATCCTTTTCTCTCTCATAAATATCTATGCCAGTCCAACGGAATCCAGAACTAGGATCATTATTACCATCTGTCAAATCACTCAATGGCACGCCCATTAACGTATGGGTAACAAATACCAAGGAAGATATTGTTTTGATTGGATCATTCATATCAATACCAGGAATTATTAGATGAAGAAGAGGCGCAAGATGTTTTCCGCCGGCTGGGTATTGAGTTCGTGAAAATAATGGGATAGCTAGCAGTGAAAGTGCTGATATAGATGATGTTGTTCGATGTGTCTTTTTCCAAAAAAAAAATTTTTTTTTTTTGAAAATAATTAATATAAAAAACATTAAAAGAATTTATTATTGTATAAATTATAAATGTATATACCTCGGTCAAGGTTTCTAATGATGGATATACGCGTTCCAACAATCCAGGAAAGATCAACGAAGGTTCCAACCCTATATCATCAAAAAATCATAATTGTAAATAGGTTATGGAAATATAATAATTATGCATGTACTTGATATTATCAATTAAATCAATTAATCAATCTAATTGTTTTTTAATTTGATAAAGATACAAGCTAAATATTTGAGTGACGCTTGACTTGATCCAACAGACATAGCATCTTTTCCAAACATAGATAAAAAGGTAACGCCTCTTAACGTTAGAACAAATTGACGTCTAATTTCTGGAGTTAATCGCCGTGATACTGGTGTTTTGCAATCTGACTTTTGTTCTAAATAAAAAAATTTTGAATTGGTCAAGTTGTTTATACTACTATTATAACGACGACAACAACAGTGGTAAATATTGTTACCGTCAGTCCATCTTTTTAAGAATTCCCAACCAAGATATTGTAGAAATTTTACAATTGAATAAGTCCATCTTCCAAAATTACTTGGATGATAGAATGATTCAATAGCTTGAATCATGTTAGCCAAATGTGTTAAAGTTGATTCCTCATTTTCGGATGTTGTAAACATTGTGTAAACAATGAATCTTGCCAACATTTTAAATTTATCCTATTAAAGTTAAAATTAATTTAATCATTAATCTCTAATAAAAACTATTAAATAAGAAAATGAAGATTACCCCTCTTTTCCTTAATAACATAGCACTACCAGCTCTAGAGTCGATCCTTGAAGATGTGCTTCTTCCTAAACTATTATTACCAGTACTAGTGCTACCCACAGGCAAATCCATCATTTTTTGACCTGAACCAAATATTGTTTTGGCCTGCACTTGAGTAAAAATCCCAATATTTTTTGGATCGGTATTTTCGACCACAACATTATCTTCTGCAACACGAGCCATTAGATCGATAAATTCTGTTTGGAATACGGATGATCCTTGTATAAGATACCAAAATGAAAAGATTGTTGGAAGCCAATCTACTGGTGACAGATTTGGTGGTGCAGTTGGAGTGGTAGGCAAAAACCGTACAAGGAACGCTTGTACGGTAAATGTATCTCCAATTGAATTAGCATGGAATAAAGGCAAAATCTTTGAAAGAATTTCTTTTGTTGATTCTGGGGGAAAAAATCTAATAGGTAATGATTTTGAAAGCCATATTTATTTGCTTATATATGTATGTATATATATATAAATTGTTATTTTATATTTTTATTTTACCTTTGAGCATGTTCCACTAAACGGACAATCGACCCAATTTGTTTACTATTAAAAAAGAATCAGATAGTTAAGAATAAAATTGAAAATAAAGTGCACACATATATATATTAGTATATAATGCGAAAACGACACAAAGTGCAGCATGTGGCATCATGCGATTCGTGTAAAAATATAGGATACGATTCACTGACTAAAGTTTTTTGACGACTTTTTGGAAAAAATGTATTATGAATTTTATCATATAATGGTTCCCAAGGTAAAGTTAAATCCTCAGGACCGATTTTATCCTTTTTTCTTTTTTTTTTGTTTTTGGAAAAATGATTTGAAAAAAATTATATTAAAATTATTATTAAAAAATATAAAAAAGATGACGATGAACTAATAATAATAATCATACTTGAGTAAGCGAGCACAAGTATTTGAAAAAACCTCAGCATGTGATGCATCAATTCCTGGAGTAATAACTAATTCAAAAAGCACTTGGGCTAATTGAACTCGAATTTGGCATGATAATGAATAATGAAGATCAAGATATCTATAATAAAATTTAAATTCGATCAAAATAAATACATTAGTAAAAGGATAATAAATTTAAGTCTTTTTTCAATGTAGGACAGGTTGGTTATATTTTAAAAATGCTAAAAATTCGATATCAAATAAGCTTGCAATTTATGCAGAATAAGAATAAATCTCATACCCGTTAAGTTGTTTAACCCAATGGCTACAACCAGTGCCCCAATCTCTGGCTTTTGCGGAGGCACATAAGTTTAACACTATATCATTTAACAAAAATTCAGCTTCATCCTTTATTGTAGAGGAGTAAGGAAGATTTTTGGTATACATTTTAATGGTAAAATTTTTTTTGTGAAAAATAATCTAATAATTTTTATACAATTTTGACTGATAGTCACAGATCTATATAATTAATAATAAGGAAATTAATAACACGTAATTGGTATTTGGTTACGTATATCGAGTTACGAATGCTCGCATGTATTACGAATGTTCGAAAGCGTCGACAGAAATCATGTGTTCATGCTTTGATAAGCGAATATACACGATAAACCGATGTTGCTTTATTATTTACCTATTAAATTTATCTATTGACTCGGTTTAACGAGTTCTGACTGTATATATTAATTATATACGTTTTATGAATCCCATTACAGTCGTACTTCTTTTTATATCCCCCTTGTTTATATAAAAGAGGTATATATGACTGTATATCATATTAATCGATCGAATTCATATTTGGTTAAAATAAATGGGTGCAGAATTTTGCTAACCAAATCTAGAAATAATAATGACGTTCGAATTCAATCGGCGGAATCTATGCACGCTAATCAAATTTAAAAATTAACTCCAAATAATGTCTAAAACTAGACTAGCTTTATTTTGAGGCGCAGCCTAATGAATATTTCATATACTTAATAATGCTTTTATAAAAAGAAAGATATTTAAGTATTTATTAAAAATTGAAGAATATAATTAACAAAAATCATGGTAAACATTATAGATGAACAACAACAATCAAATAAAGAATTATTAAATGAAATTGAACATTGAAAAAGCAATTAGTCAATAAAGAGGAAGAACTAAAACTAGAAATTTGACATGTGACAGGTCAACCTAGTGAAGACAGTTATTCTCCTGGTCATTGGTGATACATATGGCCCTGAACGAATTGAATTGAATCGAATTTGAGAGTGATTCAATTCAATTCAATTTGATCTGTAGTCAATTCGATTTGATTCATGACTTGATTCAAATTGATTTGAATCAAACCAGATTCCTAAGATCTTTCAGTTTTGTATGAAAATAACAAGAAAATATTAATATAATGCATAATAGCTAGAAGATTATGTGGCATTCATCATAAATTGCAAGAATGTATTTCCCATGCAATGTAATAGGTACATGTACCTATTAGTTTCTATCTTTTTTTGTTTAAACCTTCATTTTCCTCATCTGAATCCTCTAGTTTTCTTTTTCTGATTGAATAAAAGAACAAGTTAATTCGCATTGTTAAAAATTCATAAAAAAATAGAGAAAAAGATTAATTTGGTTAATGATGAATGAGTAAAAAGCTATATTATGCTATAAGAACAATATATAAACGAAATGGAAAATAATTTTTTGTATATTTTTTTATGCAATTTGTTCATTACTTTTCTCTCCACCAAATTCTATTAATGCATCTTGAAATCTCTTCGCCTGCTCCCATCTCTCATCTTTTATCCTTCATCAATTTTTCTTTTTCTTCATTCAACTCATCCTTCTCACCAGTATAATTTTCCACCGCCCCTTTCTTCAATTCCTTCAACCCCTTTCCCACTCCTCTTCCCACTCTTTCAAATTCTCCTTCGCCTCTTTATAATCTTTACCCCTTTGTTTAATTCTTGCTCTATTTTCTCGATAGTTGTCATTTTTTTTTTAAGAATTAAAAAAAAAAAGTTTAAAAAATTAATTTTTTTTTTTGATAAATTAGTGGACACATGACTTGGAATTTATTTACGAGAACATATCCACCAAGAATGGTTTGCGAAATACTTTTCAGGGCGGGGAATTATTTCGTCAAACCGTTGTTAATTTCGTCGCATTTAACGAAATGTGACGAAATTGACGAAATTGAAGTTGACCAATTAAACCAACCATATTGATTTTATATATATCAGTATAGTGAATGATGTCACCAAAAAAATGATTTAGATTCGGAACCCTTTGTCTTATCATCATGATAAAAAAGAATTGAGAATAATCACCATGGTAAATATCCAACGTTACTCTAAATATTGAATTGCTATATAAAATGTCATGTATAACACAATTAATAAAATTATCAAAACACTAGGTTCTCAAAAAATGTACTTTGAACATATGCGTCGATTTTGTTTGAACCTCAAAATCCAGTATGGTATGATCTAAGGTTGTGGACGAAACTCAATTCGACAGAGTTTCGGAATGTTACACATTAATTGTTTATTAGAGTTTCGCGTTGGGGAGTTTTGTCAATTGTCAGAGTTTTGACAAGGTATATACTAATTGTTCATTAAAGTTTCGACAATCGCTAAGAGGTTTCTGCAAGCAACCTTAGTATGATCATAACGTTATGAATACCTTATACTAGCAATAATCCATTAATTTTGAGATAGTGCCGTTGGTTTGAAGAACAATATAGTGCGGGAATCTCCGATTATCTTGGAACTAGGGGTCCGAACAATATAATTAGAGTCATTAGAAGAGCTGGTGGGTTACTAGTATAAGTGAATCACATTAATTAACCAAACTCAGATCGCACGCTCACATTATCAATTATATTAATGCCAACTAAAAAGCAAATGAGAAAAATTTAACATTATAAAAAAATTAAATCAAATCTCGAGTAGTTTTAGTTGTTAATATTGCTATTAATACACACATATTTACAACCACCCTCAGTCTGTATGATATTACTGATCTGAAACCTTTTCTTGGTCACCCCTCAAAAATCACTTTTTTATATCCATCAACTTGGTACAGTTCCTTTTAAAATTAATTCTTCATTAATTTTTCAATATTAATTGTGAAAAAATAATTTATTGGCTAATTTCAATATTTGTTATAAAAAAGGTAAATCAACGAATCATTGTAAAAAGTCATTACTGAAATCGGTACAGATCACTATATAAAGGCACTCTAATCAAATCATAGATGAACGAATTTGGGATATACTTTTTCTATATAGAGGTGCTCTAATAAATTCGGACAATACTTTTTTTTTCATCTATTATACTATATTAACACATATGTAGATGTACTCCATGATGACTTTTCTAAAAAGACGAATTCGGGATATACTTTTTTTTTCATCTATTTATAAAGTGTATGCCATTAAGGTGACTGCATTTTTTAATAATCTGAATGGGCGAATATAAACATACATACGAAATCTTTTTTTTTTATCGAAAAATAAATTTTTTTTAAAAAAAAAAAATTTATCATTTACAAATTTTTTCATATGTACATTGAAAAAGTTTTTATTTATTAAAAAAATGGAAGGAAATCATAATTTTAACTCATATGATGAAAAGAATATTGATATTATAGAAGTAGTAACAGTATTGAATACAGAAAAAGATAAAATATCAATTACAAAAGATGATAATTATAATTTAAATACAGAAAAAGATAAAATATCAATTACAAAAGATGATAATTATAATTTAAATACAAATGATATAAATGATGATGCTATTCAACAACAAAATGATCCACATATTATTGCTAAAATAAAATATAGTCCTAATTTAAAGTTTTTAGTAACTCATAGTAGAGACGATTCATCTATTGTTGAATGGATCATTGATGACAATGGAACTATCCAGCCAGATAAAGATAATTGCTTTAAATATTCTAAAGATGATTTTAAAAAAAATGATTATTTTGATCTTTCTATAGAAGATGTTTCTGATGACAAATATATAATTTTAAATAATAGAGGATATTATAGTAAGCAATTATTAATTAATTGATATATGTATTTTATTATTATAACAACTAAATAATAAATATTTAAATCATTTAAATTAACTTTTTAGAATTCCTTGACTTTACAAAAAAAAAATACATTAACTTTATAATTAATGATGGATATTTTATTACAAATAATGATTTATTAATGATTAAGAAGGAGGAGTATGGTAATGATCCTTGCAATTTATACAATTTTTCATATGTGAGTGATGATGACAATGATGCAAATGATAAATTGGTTCATAAATCAACATATTTTTATAATTATCATTATAATTATCGTTATCTTGGGATATTTGTAAACTCTGGCAATTTTCTAATTGGTTCTGAGTATTTATTTATATCACAATGGAAGGGTGTAGCAATGTCATATCAAGATAATTATTATTTAGTATATGAACAAGATACTGATATTATATTTAATAAAGATAAAACAATAATGGCAGTATATTATAAGTATCAATCAACATTGGTTGTATATTCATTAAAAAATAATATTATTATTTCTGCAAGTAAGTATTTATATATTCTTATTATTTGCATGTTATACTAATTTATAATTTAATGAATATATTTTCTATTTTGTAGCCCAATTGGAAAATAATATTGGTATGGAAAAATATGATTTTATCTATCCAACAGATCAATTAGAATATTTATTAATAATATATTATGATAAAAACAAAGAAATTATAAATTATAAATACAAATTAATGGATCCTTATAATCTTGGTGATTTTATGGATATTACAGAGTATTTTACAAATGAACATGAAAAAATGAATTCATTTGAATCAATTTTACCACATGGTAAAATAGCCAAAGTTATAGACAATCAATTCTACATTAAAGAAATAATCAACAAAGAAAAATTAGATGGTATTCAACAAAAAATACCTTTAAAGAGCAATTATTATTTACATGCAATACAAGAAATATTGGAAAGGTTTTATGAAAGACCAGCAAAATTTACCAGAGAAGCTGGAAAATCAATTAAATGGTTAATAGAATATGATAATGAATTTGAAAATATTAATATAAAAGCACAAAAAATTAATGATGGAATGAAAGAAGAGTCATCAACAATTGATGAATATGATCTTGAATATTATGAAGAATTTAAGTGTTGTAAAGTATTAAATAATGATGATTTAATTTTATATACATATCACCATATACACATTTTATCAGTTAGCAACAAAGATTCCAAAATATTCACAAAATTTATTATAGATAAAGAGAATATTACATCAGCTATTAAGAATATCAATACTGAAGATTGTTTATTTGATTTCAATAGTATTATTAGACATATTAATGATTCATATATTGATAAACATCAAATTTTTAGACAACCTTATAAAGAAATGTTGGAAAGTATGCTTAATGAGTTTTATTATTTCAACAAATTTGGAAAGAAAATATTAAAGATAGCATTAGATAAAAATAATAGTATTCTAGTAGAAAAAGTATTTGATTATTGTCTTGGTCATTTTATAAAAGATACTGATTTAAATATTAGTTTATTAAATATAATTATACTAAAATTACCAACATTAGAAAAAGCCATTATACTTTAATATCAAAATTCTTTAATCAGACCTCAATGATATTATTTTCATTTGTGAGTAGTTTTAAAGATAATGGAACTTTTTATAATGCTATAAATATTAAGGGAACAGTTTATAAAAAAAAAGGTTTCTGGGATTATATTAGAAGAATTATAATATTATATAGATTAAATAACAAATCTAGAAAACCATGTGTAAAATTGGCAATTCCATATCCTGGGTTGGTTACTTACAACAGTAAATATTCATTTTGGAAAGAATTATTATATAAGCCAGCAAATAGTAAATTTATTGAATTAGATACTTTAGAATTGTACAAACATTGGATTGGTCAAGTATTCTTGAATTCTAAGTGGGATAATTTTGGATTCACATATTACTGTGGGATTTGGATTATTTATACAGCATTTTTATTATGCTTTTCAGTTGCAACATCTACTTCACCAGATCAATTATCTGATGAAAATAGAAATTTATTACTGAGTATTACAATCATCCTTGGGTTGTTTCATCTTAATTTTGAAGCAAGACAATTTATTTGGAACCCAATGAAATATGTCAAGGACTTTTGGAATTATTTTGGTATGTCATTATTATTAATTTCTATTATTAGCTAATTAATTAAAATTGATAATTTATTATTTTATTTGATAGACATTGGGGCATATTTCTTACCAGTCATCACTTCAATTCTATGGTTGTATCATCATGGTTCACCAGCTACTGAGTTGATTTCATTATCCAATTTGTTATTAGATTTGAAATTTATGCTGTTTTTAAGAGCATTTACATACTTTGGAAGATATTTTGCAATCATTTTAGGAGTTGATAGAAATGTTTTCTCATTTTTAATGATTCTATTTTTAATTGTTTTAAGCTTTTCACATGCATTTTACATTTTATTGAAACCAATTCAGGAAGATTATACACTAGACAACCCTGATTTCAAAGGTAATGATCCCAACAATCCTTGGAATCTTACTTCTAAATATTTTACATACTTTACAAGTGACAACTCATATAATCAGAATTCAGTTATTGTACAACAACCTGACAGCAACACAAATATGTTTGCATATTTTGGTTCCTCAATGCTAACAATGTATAATTTCCTTGCAGGTAAAATTTTATATGATTTTAAAAATAGTAAAATAATAATTATACTTAATAATAATCATTTGATTTTAATAGGTGATAGTGGAGCATTTGGATCTTGGCAATTACAAGATGAACCATATCTTGCAATATTATTTGTTGCATTTTCATTTGTTGTTGTAATATATTTAATGAATTTATTCATTGGTCATCTTAGCAATCAAATTGAAAAATATAACATAGATGAAGCATTTTTAGCTCAAAAGGCAAAAATCATAAAAGGGATTGAATTATTTTATTTACTTCCTAATCAACGTCGTTGGAGAGAATGGTTTCCTGATTTATTGTAATTATGCTTATTTTTTTTTTTTTTTTTGATAAATAATTTAATTTGATAATTTGATAGATCTTATCATGTGTCAGTTGAAGATGTTCGAAGAAGAATTAGAGAAATTGATAGTAGTCAAGAAGATCCAGAATTTCTTCCATTTATTTCTGAGAAACTTAGAAAAATTACAGATATGCCCAAGCCAGAAAGGGAAATTGAAAACAAAATAAATCATAATAATGAGATGTTGCAAACTTTGGCTATGGAACACAAAAACCTTAAAGATGATTTCCTCAAGGAAATTGAAAACAAATTAAATCATAACAATGAACAGATGTTGCAAACATTATTGGCCGAGATTAAAAATTCAAAAAAATAATTGTTTTTCTATTACTATCTTAAATAAACATAATCATGTATTTTTCTTAGTATTAGTGTTACAACCCGAATTGTTAACAGTTTAATGTTATCAGTTGCATGACATTCATTGTAAAAATAGTAAAATTTGGATGATCTGCATTATAGTAAAATTCGAATTTACATAGTAAAATTTTATAATTGAATGTCTTCACACCCTTGTTTGATACCTTTGCTGTGTAGCAACCACCACCAAATTTGAGATATAACTCCTTTATCAAATGTATCTGCTTTAAGCAAATTTTTAAGGCAGGTTGTTAATAATATCAAAAATAATCTGATCTTCAAAGTCAAAGTTTGCCTTTATATTCATAGATGTAAAATTTTGTTTGGTATGTCCAATTGCAAGTATAAGTAGAAATAAATGTCCAAATATTACATTATTATGAATATTTACAGATTTTTGATCATTTGGGTATAGAGTTAAAGCATTTTATTGGCTGCACATATTGGTGACTCATGTGACACTAATTAAAAATTTTTAAACTACAAAAAAAAATTCAAGACATGAATCTATCTATTGTAATTTGTTCCATTGTATTTATTTTTTTTAAGTTAATATATTTTTCAAAAGAATTAACTGATTTTGCTTGTTCATTGTATGGTCAATTTCCAAACTTGTTAATTTGGCAACTAATAAAATTAATTTCAGCATTTATGAAAAACTATTTCACCATTATTAAGAGAGCCAACCTCAACTAACGTGCTTACAATTGACTCAATTAGGTGATTTTTTGATGCAATTCATTTAGTCATATGAAAAACATATAAGAGACAAATTAAAAATTGAGATTTTGGGAATTAAGTCTGCCAAATTTATAAAATTTTGTAGGTTACACGATTAACATGCATAAAATCACGTGAAAGTCACGGGCGTGCATTTAGGGAGGTGGTTTTATATAGTTGGGAATGAAAAAAGACTGTGCAGTGCAGGTATGGAGGGGTGCACTTTATCTCTTAAGTCCTGAGCTTGGGAATGAGTGAAAGCATGCATTTAGAGAGGGTGTGCATTTAGGAGGGGTTGACTGTAAATGGCTTGCAAGGAAAGGAAAGACAGTTAGAAGAGGAAGTAAATACACACTTGAAAGCCTTAGAAGTGGCTGAAGATTGGCATAAAAGACAGAAACAGGAATTATTAGATCGAATTAGGCAATTAGATAAAGAAAATAAACAAACTAAAAGAATTAACTCCACAAGAATTAATAAAAGAGATCAATAAGTTAAAAACTCAATTGACTCAATTACAACACAAAATGGTCAATTAATTGCTCAAATTGAAGTTAAAGAAACTAAAAATGACCTTGATTGAAAATTAAAAATTAACAAAGTTGAAAAAAAAGTAATTATTTGTTTTATCAAGTTATTCTGCCAGTTTTCTTTTTTTTCTTGATTCTTTACTAGAATTCTCTAATACTCTTTTGAAAACTCTTTTCTCTTGATAAATTTCATAGGTAATCCTTTCTTTGTCTAAATATGTTTACAAAGATTTGGTATCTGCTAATTTAAAAATGTAAGGAGCAATTTTCTCACCTTGTTCCTTTTTCAAAATACTTCTAATGGTGCTGTAATTCTTGGGTTCCATAGTAGGCCTTATGTAAATGAGTTCCACATTAACTATTTTTGTCTAGACAAATATCATGATCACATTACATGATAATATAATTGTGATGTTAAAAAATGATATTGATCCCTGAAATCCTTGGTAATACCAATGTTCACCTTGTCTGGTTTTGTTGCAAGCATGCCCCATTTTAGGATTTGAAGATTTGTCAGGTGACATAGCATTTCCATATTATTTTTAAAAAATTATTATTTGACAGCCAATGTTATTACACTTACCAGAAATGACATGGCTTGACAATTAATTTCAATAAAAAGTTTTTTGATTTCTAGCTTCAGCTAATCAATCACAAACAAATTCACATTTTTTTATATTACTATTATGCAAATAATTTATTATATTGGCATTATTACTATAAATACCATATCCAAGACATTGGTCATGGTCAACCAAACATAGGTAAACGTAACAAAAATGATGATTATG
Source organism: Entrophospora sp. SA101 (assembly GCA_958430865.1). Classification (NCBI taxonomy): domain Eukaryota; kingdom Fungi; phylum Glomeromycota; class Glomeromycetes; order Entrophosporales; family Entrophosporaceae; genus Entrophospora; species Entrophospora sp. SA101. The sequence goes on along the minus strand of CAUDNR010000158.1, from coordinate 65,144 downwards.
ATAATTATGTGGGCAAAAAAATTTTTTAATAATAATAATATTATTATTTTGTAATTGGTAAATCTAAAAAGCCAATCGAGAAATTGTTTATGAATTTTTTACTTGATGGCAGACAACTAGTACTTGAATTTAATATCAACAATAATTCTAAACAAAAGTCATCATGATAAAATAAATGTTCAACCGTTTTATCTTTTTTCCACTGAGATACTATACTATTTATTTAATTTATTTATTAATTATATGTTTACAATAAAGGAAAAAAAAAGTATTATAAATTAGTTTATATGATAGTTAGCAACAAAAAGATTAAGAGAATAAATTTGAGAAACAGCAAACCTTGAAGGTGAAGAAGGTGACTTTGAAAATGTTGAAGAATTATCATTGATATCTTTAATTTGATTTTGGTCCATTTTTTCAATGCTGCTACTGCAATCTATATACAATATCTTTATAACTAGAAACAATGTTATTGATAATTAGTTGGTCAATATTAATTAATAAAAATGATGACACTTAAAATCCCTTCTTTCCATCACACTTTGCTTGTTTTTCCCAATTTCTATTACTATAAAATTTTTGCTTACCATTTCTTATTTTTTCTAAATCATTATTATCTTGATTGAAAAGATTATTACATTCATTTGATAATTTGGTTGGAAATTTTTTCCATATTTTGAAATTTGTTAATGTGTTAGTTATAATTTTTGTATCCCAATCAAACACCCAAACCTAATAAATTTAAAAATTATTTAATAAATAATAATAATAATAATAATAATAATAATAATAATAATAATAATAACAATAATAATAATTTTTTATTTGATTACCAAAAGATATAATTGACTAGATTCGATTCCTTTAATGATAAATCTATAGGTAGCATGTGCTTTTACTGATTCTAATAGATCAAATGCTACAAAACTGGCGAATGGATATTGTTTTCTTGTCAGTCTAATTAGCATAATGGTATAAAATATTAATTATGATTGCAACTTCAATATTTATGTAGAAGATGGTGGAAGAAGAATATGACGAAAACTAAACTCTTTGCCTGTATTTATAAATTCAATAGTCGTCATATATTTGCTGAATCTTACAGCCATCAATGTTGGAATTGACAATGTTTCTTTTTATTATTATTTGTTTTAAAAAAAATGTTTATATAATTAATTTACGAAGAATTAAAAAAATTAATGTTTTAATTTTAATCACCTGAAATTTCTTCATCTTTCAAATTATTTGGATTATAATATAATCCCTCCCCAATAGGACTTAAACATCTAGAACAACAAATAGGTCTCCATCTTTTGGAAAGTCCTTTTGACCACTAAATCAAAGGCAAACATTACGATTAACTAATGAATGAATGAATGAATGAATGTACACTATTCAAATATTACACGCTACAATATTAGCATCATATACTGACTTAAGAGTACGTGTGTAAATATAATATATATAACATATATTTCTATTTGATTAATTATTCTAGAATTGTCAATTATAGACAAACAATTTTACTATGGTAATCTTCTTTAAACTCAAATAATAATAATAATAATAAATAAAACGTTACATCAATTTCCTTTGTACAGTCAACTAGTTTAATTAAATCCTTCTTAATATCTGTTGGATGTAATAAAAAATACGTGTTACCAACTAAACAGAATCTTTCTTTGGCAATTATTTCTCCCAATTGAGCTTGTTTATAATCTTCTTGATGACACATCCAACAGTCTACCAATTCCAACCAATGTTCTGATGGCATATCCATAATTTTTATAAATCCACCACCATCAACACTTTTCTCGTCATTCTCTTTCTCATTATCCAAATTATTGAATTGTGCATTACAACAACCACATAATATATTTTTCAAATTTTTTAACTCGCTTGCTGATAATGGTGGCATAACATCAATTGTTTTTGCCTGTTTTGCTGGTTTTTTACGAGCATAACTTCTAAGTTTGAGTTTAAGATCTAAACTGTCATTTGAAGGCGTAATTGAAGGTTGTTCAGATGTTTCTATTGTTTGAGAAAATTGTATTGTAGCAGTTCTTGATGTTGTTGATGGTGATGCAGTTTTTGTTCTATTAAATGATGATGATTCCCCTTCTGATATTATAAGTTTCAAAGGATGTATTTGAAGAGTAAATGCTGATGATGCATTTGGTAAACCAAATAATGTTGTAATTGATTTAACGTTTGATAAAATTTCTGAAAAAATGGGTAATTCTTCATTTTTACCCATTTTTAATTTTTCTCAAAAAAAAAAATGATAAAAAAAATCTCTCCAATATTTATTAATATGTAAATGTAAATAAAATGATTATCTATTTTGTCATATCACTCACTAATTGGGTGGATTTATATCATTACAACATTTTACCAGCTTCTGTGTTCTGATTCACAAACATATCCTGGAAGTTGGTTTTTTTGTAGAAATAATACAAAGTAAAAATTTTCTACTGTTTAGTTAGTTAAAATTGTCATGCCTAAACGAATAGGGTAAAATTCTGAACCATTTTCAATAAAAGTTTCATGCCACCAGTGGTGACAAGCAAAAGGTCCATAGTGTAAATTAAAGTCAATTATTCCTCAAAATGCAAATATTGGTGAAACTTCTTTACATTTAGATATTTTAAATAGAATTTTATATATGTACATTTAATATATGAATGTAACTAGCTATAAAGTTGATTTAATATAAAAGCACATTTGATATAAAAAATTAAATTTGAGAATATAATAAAAGATTTATTAACTCCATTTTTTATTATTCCAGCAGAACCATAATATAAAAATGGTATATGGAAACGGTCCAACAATACACCTAACACTAATATTTCAGTATTTACTCATTGTAGTATATAACCACTTCATTATCATGACCATGAACTCCTAGATGAGAATAAACAAGGTTAATATTTGTATTTAATATCCATCCTGTACCAAATGTTAATTTAATAGTAAAATGGTCATTATAATGATGCATGCCTTTGCTAGTGGTATGGTAGAGACCTCCAAGACTCATTTTAACATCAATAAATCTCACATGATTTAAATCACATACAGTTTTCAATTTACTTATGAACTCTTGATTGCTGCTGAGTTGTTTTAAAGTCTCATCAGTTGGTTCTTCCAAATTTACATTTTTAGCATCTCCTCTTACCTATATAAACGTCATTAATATAGTAATCCGAACAATATGACTGATGCTGTGATAACAATAATTTGGATCGAATATATTCTAAAGTCACTATATATAATGTTATAACGACCTTCAATAATAAGGAGCTGCTTTGTAATTTTCTTGCAATCTCTTCCCAAGGTTATTGATTTATTTGATTATTTTTTAATTCCATCATGGTTTTTACCCTATTTTAGTTGGGATAGTAAAGTCATTTCAATGTAAAATATATAGAATTTTGATGAATTATAATTTTTTTTAAATAATAATAATAGAAAGGAAAGGGCAGAAAAAAGTTAAATAGCTACTATTTCACCTTTTGCTTGATCTTTGACTTTTACCATTTCATCTTTGATTTTTACCATTTTATCCTTTGCTTGATCTTTTACTTTTAATCATTTGATGATTAACTTCTATTATTTTGATATTTGGCCTCATTAATTGGTTCACTAAATCTTGGTACGTAGAATGACCTTTACATAGCACATAAGAAGGTTTTGGTACATATTTTTGTAAGTTTAATTTTGAAGATTTAAAAGTGATAAAATAGAAAATAAGGAATGTTGAAATTCTTTTATTGTTGAATCACAATAAATCAATCACTAGAGTTTGGTGATGAAGTTGTTCTTTAAATAATTTTAATTTTTCAATTAGAGACGCAATCAAAACCAGAAAATTGTTTGTTACACGTTGTCCAAGAAAAGGAAATAATAATAATGTAACTGTAAAAAAAAAAATCTTAGTTCAAACACCAAATCAAAATTTACATTTTTATATTTTTTTATAATGTCATATATTGAATTATTACCACCAGAAAGAGAGGATTTTGTATTTAAAATTTATAAAGAAATGAGTGATAATGCTAAAATTAATTTTATTTTTTTTCATTGGTCCAGGAAAACAAGGAGCTTTCTGAAAATGAAAAAGAATTTTGTAAAAGAAGGTTTATTTATTGGTTTGAATTAAATAATGCAACATATAAATTGGGCAAACCAAAAAAATGTAACAAGTGTAAATTGACAAGGTATTCTGATAGATTCTGTGAAGGCTGTATTAGTTTACAATTACAGAGTCTTTTCACTACTTGGACATCTGGAAATAACACAATTGATGATTTTGTTCAACAATGTCAAATGAAATTATCTCTGCCAAAATATATTTTAGAATGGATACCTTTTGAGCAATTTGAAAAAGTAACAAAATTAACTGAGGGTGGGTTTAGTTCAATTTATACTGCTAGATGGACAAGAGGAATGATTAATGATTATGATGAAAATAAAAAGAAATTTAGTTATCTTGGAAGGCAAAAGATAGTATTGAAAAGTTTAAATAATTCAAGTAATCCAAGGAAAGCCTTTTTTGATGAGGTTGGTAGTTTTTATTTAAATCAAAAATAAACAATACTGTATTATATAATGCTAATTTATTTTATATTTATTTCAGGTAGTGAATTATTGTAAAATTAAATCAGGAATGATTGTTAAATGCTATGGTATAACTAAATTCCCAGATAATGGAAATTATGCAATAATTTTAAATTATTTACCAGAAGGAAGTTTAAGAGATTATTTACAAAAAAATCATTTAAATTTAACATTAAAAAATAGAATTAGAATCTTTTATTATTTATGTGCTGCATTAAATGCTATACACAGAAAAGGTTTAATCCATTGTGATTTACATAGTGGCAATATATTAATAGATGGAGGTGGTTGTTATATTACAGATTTAGGATTGTGTGGACCAGCTGATGAAAAATCATCAAATAAAATCTATGGAATTGTACCATATGTTGCACCTGAGCTATTTGGAGACAAAATTAATATAAAGAATACAAAAGAATCTGATATTTATAGTGTTGGGATGTTAATGTGGGAAATATTTGCAGGTTATCCACCATTTAACAATAGAGCTCATAATCATTGTTTAATTTTTGATATATGTGAAGGTTTACGACCACCAATATTACCTGAAATTCCTGATGATTATGCACAAATCATGCAGCAGTGTTGGGATGTGGATCCATCAAAAAGACCAATTAGTAGTGAACTTTTTGACTTTGCTATAAATAAACAAAAGGAAGTTTTTGATAATAACAATAGTGTTGAAGGTAGTATCAGTAGTAGCAGCAATAGTGTTGGTAGTGCTTCGCAACAAGTACACAAACCACATCTATATGCATATCATACAAGTAGAATATTAGATGAAGAGATTGCTAAATCTAAAGGCTTGAGAATTTATACAAGTAATGATAGTTTGTTAAATAATCCTGATTTTAACTCTTTTTTCTTAAATGATGATTTTAACAAGGGTGAATAAAATTTTCATTATTAATTGCAGTCCATTAATTATTACTAACAATACTTTTTATTTGCATTTGATTAATTAGATTCTAGTAATTAGAAGAAAGAATTGATTAGTGACTAATTTAATTTCCACTATAAATTTATTTGTTATCTTTTTATTTTATCTTTAATTTATTAAATTATAATGATATTTTGAAATAGTAAATTTTTTGCAGTTTTCTGATTCTGTTAAGTGGTAACATTGCGATTATGGCTTAACTTTTAGGCTACTCTTTTCAGTTAATTGCAAGTAATTCACAATAATTCAGTGTTTGCCAATTAATTAATTTATGAATTTACTTTGGTTCTTGATTACTTGCACCTAGATGAATTTGCAAGCACACTTAATACCAGATAATTGCAAATAAATAAAGATGGCCCTTTACAAAGTTCAAGGGCTTTATAAAGTTCCTTTTATTCACTTGTGATCAAATTATTTCAGTCATTTATGTTTATTGGCCAATTGCAAACTTGCTTTGGTTTATTTGCAAATCAACTTAAGTAGCTTGTTTAAAGCCTTATGCTTATTATTACAATAATACTACCAGTATTTCTTTGGACAATACTTCATTAACACTCACCAGTTAACCAACGTTAGTCCTAACTTTTGCCTGCTCATTAAAGCAAATAAACGTGGCTTTTTACAAAACTCCATAATTGTTACCTTTTACCAAGGCATTACGCTTGTTGCTTTTATCAAAGCGCTTTAAAAAAAAAGAAATAAAGACAATGTTTTTTTAAAAGTTTATTAACGATTTTTAAAGGTTTAATTTCATTTGATAAAATATCATTGATTATTCAAGCGAGGACCCAAGTTATTCACTACTCAAGTAGATGAAATCTTTGCTGATCACTACAAGATTATTTTGTTGTTGCAAAGTAACTTAATTAATATTATAAAAACTCCCACAGTAATTTGATAATAATTATAAAAGGCCTTTGCATAAAATTTTCATTGTAATCATTATAATGTATAATTTTATGGAGGTTTATGTGTAGAAGGCCTACTTCTACACTAAAATTGGTTGATTCTGGAACATAAAACACACAATTATTATTATTCAAATTCCTAATCATATGCATCATGATATTAATATTAAGATAACAAATGTTCAAAGTAAACAAGTGTGTGGGAACTGAATTGGTATCCAGCAAAAGAAAAATATAACTACGACTGGAGAGATTGGGATACACAGAATAAGAACATATATTTATATATTTATATGATTTTTTTGTAAGCTTATATTTTACTAGCTTTAAAGCAATTTTACTTGCATTAAATGTTCTTGCTTATGTCATTTTTGACTTAATGAATAATGGTTTTACAACTTTGGTAATTATAAAAAGCCTTTGTGTGTAAAATTTTCAATTATACACTAAAATTAACCCTGAACATAAAGTACTGAACCCTAGTCAACGATTTTATCTAACCTGATCATGTATCACGTTATTAATATTAATATAAGAAATATTCGAGTTTAGTAGTAAATGAGTGTGTGGAAACTGAAATTGTATTCAGTAAAAGAAAAACTTAGCTCCTGGAACAACTAATGAAACAAAGGAGAGATTGGGATAAATAAGAAAATATAAAAATAAAAGAAAAGACCTTGGAATAATATATATTTAGCCTTTAAAGCAATTTTACTTGTGTCATTCTTGACTTAATGGCAGTGAATTTGATGTAATAGTTTTACAACTTTAGTAACATTTCGTCAAACAATATTACCCTTATACCCACCCTGAATTATCCATTGCATTATGATCCTCAAGTTTAGGAAAGTGTGGTTAACCCATCAATACAAGTTTAAGATGATTAAAAGGTAATTATTGAATAAAGACAGAACTTTGAATAATAGCGTTATTGTTGATTAAAAAGTAATCAATTGGGACGTACCGCAACAAAGTGAACATCGTAATTGTGTCATCAGAGATCAAAATTGTTCAATATGATCAAGAAGAATAGGACAGATATAAATAACTAGTAATAAAATATCATAAAATACTCCAATTTAAGAATGTTTCTATAATTGTTGTCAATGACTTTAGATTGATCAGCACCACTAAACCAATCAACCATATCTAGCATAGCACCGAACATGATCAATTTTATTTGTTCACTATATCAAATTTACTTGGTGTACATAAAAGTTATTTTCTTTTGGTCTTGTGATCTGATCTTCAGATATTGTTAGATCTTTTATAGTCTATATAGTTTATCATAATGCCAACTAGTTTTAGATAGATATATTGGGATGTAATTAGTATATACAAAGCATTATCCCTGGAAAACGCTGTCAGAAATATTGGTGCTTCTCATATCCCACCGGTAAATGGCAATAGGACAACTGCCAATCATTGTTAATATTAATTCGGGATATGTTATTATTTTGTTCCAGAAGCCGTTTGAATGTTGAAATAAAATTTAATGTGTATTTATTTAGCCTTCTCTTAGCTATATATAACATTATTAGCACCATCCCAACGTCTGCGACACAGGCACAAAACATTATTTAAAGACAACTGGGATGTTTTAAACGAACAGACTTTAAACTATAAACGGATATATTTTTAATGGAACATTTAATGTATAAACATTTGTACTCTGCTGAACTATAATTCTAAATATATTAATACCTATAAATTTTTTTTTAATAAACTTGAAATAACAGGGCTATGCTATGTCTCAAAAGCCTATATCCATCAAACAGTTCCAACAATAACAAGGTATCAAATAAGATACTGTTCTCAAAATATTTTGTTATTAGTGAGGATTCAAATTATGCTATTATTTTCAATGCATACATTAAAGAATTTCTGACCAAGAATATCATCTGGTTACAGATGATTGTGTTCTAATTTTTATTAAAAACAAAAACAACAGAAGCCATCAAAATGAGAAAAAAAAATAAAAGAAATCACATTTAGACCTCTGCCTCTTGAAGGTTTTGCAAGTATCTATCAGCCCTCAAAATTTCCCATATATGATGTGAACCTTTGAAATTATTAAACGTCTGACAAAAGATCAAGCTAAATACAATTATACACGTATATAATAAACTTGTATCTATAAACAATTTCAATTCAAATTAAAAATAAAATAAAATAATCACAAAATATTAATTTGATGTAGACTTCTTTTAATATTTGATCTACATATGTAAACTTGATAAGTCGGTCATGTGGGGGTGAGCTCATATGACAGACTTATTGAATTAAATTACTTAAATATTAAGAAAATGGGGTGAAAATTTTGGCTGACTTATTGCGAGACTGACTTATCGAGTTTACATATGTATATTTTAACCTTGAAATTACACTATAGATCTTCCAAATCTTTATTGACGAATGTGAATTATTAATCAATCCAACATGGAATGCTGATTGAACCTTCTACTAATGGGTTTGATTTTAAAACTATGTATAGGATTCCCATCATCATAATCGAATTTAATTAGTTATATAGACGTTGATAATTAATTATAATGAAAATTAATAGCACAACACTTATTTAATAGCTTATTGGATTAATTATAATCATCCTTCTTATTAAAAAGCAATAATAATAATGCATTTAAATTGGTTGTTGTTTTAATAAATATTCTAATAAAAAATAAAATCATGTAAAAATATTTTTATTTGTAATCTTTATTTATTATTAATAAATTATTAAAAACTTTACCTTCACATAAACTTTCAACACAAACCAGAGCATTCAGAATTCGGTTTTTTACAACCACATCCACACAAAAGAACTCCATCTTCATCTATTATTACTGTATGCTTTGGTTTTGGAATATGAGGTGCAGCACAACATGATGTCTTAAGTTTTGATAGAACAGGCTGTACCTGAGGATTCAAGTCAACTCTTAATGCATGTGTGTCACATCCTTTACATTTACACCCACTACCACATCTACAGATTGGCTTGGAACCGGAACCACAACAATTTCCACTTTTATTGGCTGAAGGAATACTTTTAAATGGACTGTAAATTATATTAACCAAATCATCGGGTGTGCTACTACATATTTCAGCTCCTAAAACGCCACTCAAGTCTCCTGACTTTTCATCAGACCCTTCCATAGTATTACAATCTCGATTTGAATTTTCTGCTGATGAGATGAATTCATTTTCTTCGTCTCTACAACAAATACACCTATCACCAGTTAAACAATTGCATGGGTTTAATAATGACTGGACTATAAAAGAAAAAATTTGTTCGAAAATATTTTTTTTTCTTAGTAAATTTACTAGTAAATCTAACTTAATTTGTTGAATCGATTATTATTAATCTCTCACCTTTTAGTTTATCACTACTACTCAAATTTGAAACGAAATTATCAAAATTTGTAGGTGATTCAGAAGAATCATTTGAACTTGTTATTATTACGGATGACTTGGATTGTGACAAGGAAGGAGTTACTAAAGATTTTAATGAATAATAACCAACAATTACTTATGATAAATATATAAATATACATATATGTAAAATAAACAAGCTAACCTTCTTTTTTTCTTTCGTTACAATTACATTTAATATGTATGTTTTGGGTTTTACGAAGCTCACGACAATTGTTGCATTGAGTGACGGGACGACCTTTTCTTTTGATTTCAAGTAATGGCCTATCGCGATGTTGACATGATGTTGACCTATGTCCTTTTATACAAGTTGCACTTTTAAGAAATAAGTGAAAAGTAAAATTTTGAAATTAATATTACCCCTATTATCAATGAATATAACGAACATTTGCTATATTAAGAACAATAACATTTAAATGGGATTCGTTATAAATACCATGCATATTTTACACCGTCAATAAAAACCATTATTTAAATTTTAAATTTATCTAATATGACCTACATATAATATGGACTGTCTCCAGCAAAAATAACCTCCGAGGTCTTTTGTTCGAATTTGTTTTTTACATAATAACAATACTGTCCTATAACATTGTGAAAATATTAGACCCTATTTGCTTAAAAAATGGGGAATTATATACTTACTTTTATTTAAGGTAAATAATAAATGATCTACATGCCCTATTTTTATTGTTACACACAATAAATTTTTTTACGGCGCAGATCATCTATTTAGTATCCCTTAAACTGTCCACATTTTCGAATAAGGGAATTTCGAAAAATTTTATTGGTAAATTACAAAATTCCACCAATCAAATCGCACAATAAAAAATTTTATTATGAATATATCAATTTTTAAGGTAATGATCGACACGGGCATTGTAGACTTTTTACAGTTTTACAAAACCCATAATAATAATGGCCGAATTTCTATATATAGATCAATGTATAGAATCTCAAATATCATTTGTTAATTAGAAAGCGTGATGATCAGAAAAATTTTTTTATATAAAAAAATTTAATCGTACAAATTTGTACGATAGCCAATTTAAGGGATAGTTATGCTGTGGTTTCAGCAATTACTAAGGAGGTTTCGCCCACAACCTTACAGCAGGATGACTGAAAAACATAAGGAAATTTTCCCTGCCATAATATTATGTCAACCACCAGACACTTCTCCAAATAAAGCTTCAACTTTAGAAGATGTTTCCTTGAAGATGCCAATCATGTCAGCCCTCCTGCTAATTTTAGCTCTTTGATATGTATTAACATTTTCCTTTTGGACTTCTTTTGTTGCATGAGATTGGATTTCACCCCTATAAATGGAAGGTGTAATTTAAAAAAATTTTTTTTTAATAAAATTAATGGTGCAAGTAACTTACCACCTATCTATTAAAAAATCATTATTAAATATGAAATGATAAATGGGATACATCGTTGTCATCTTGAGGACCTCTTCAGATACACATCCATTAAGAACATCAGTGTTCATTATCCTGCATAATGGGTGAAAATAAAATTAAATTATTATTTTTTTACAAATAATGTCTATACTAGAAAATCAGTCACTTCAGGCAAACAAACTATTCTTAGTAACAACCCTTATAGTTTGGATATATGTTTTAATATTAAGCTAATCCAACTCCCAAATTATATTTAATACTTACACATATTGAATATAAATATTGAATTTTTTATACTTACCAACCAAATTAGTATTACAATCATTACTGAAATATTCTTGAATAATTGGAGATGGCTCTGGATTCCATTGGATTGCATCTAATCATCAATTTCTTTGCAATTAAATAATGATTCTCTTGTTAAATCAACAATTCCCCAATACCTAGGCCTGGAAAAACATAGGAAATATATATTAATAAGCAATTGTGTAATGTTATGAAAAATTACTGCAAACTTACATAATTATTCTTTACGATTTCGGATTTTTGATCTGTACAAATCGAACTTAAATAGATGTTAAATGTGCATGTTGAAATATGTATCTAAATTACCAAGCTATATTTTAAACCATGACCTACCACCACATGTTAAATATACATGGGGTGGTCCAGACCTAATGTTGCAAGAAAACCCCACAACTACTTTCCATACTCATCCCTTTTCTATATAATTTTTTATTATGATATTACTTAATATTGATATTATCTATAATCAATGTTATTTTTACTATCACTACTATAGATATTTTTATGATTACAATTCTTATTATTCTTAATAACACTGGTACTTGTGTTATTAGTTATTTGTTTTTTTATACTTGATATTTTTTTATATTCCTATTTCCTTCTCCCATTTTATCATCTCATTACATCTCTATCCAAATTTTTTGGCTGGTTGTTGTTATTATTTTCCCAACTAACCTTTAATTAATTAATTTTATTGTAAAAAAATAACAATAATAGTAAACAAATATTGTTCCACGTGACTTGTTACAATTCTATTCCTTTATGAATTGTTACACTCTTCAATTTTATTTTTTTGTAAAACCAAAGCTAAGAATGGTTGGAGTTTTTATGCAAATAGATTCTTTATTTGTATTTCTTTTGTCAAGATTTTTTATAATAAATTGAACACTGGCTTTCCATTCAAATGTTAAGGGTGGAGTGATCACCATATCAAAAATCAGTTATACAAAATGACTAAAACAATTTTATGTTACACGATTTTAT